>APFE031549889.1:0-40610 GCA_000404065.3 Pinus taeda
TAATAATATTAACATTAATTTTGCTATTGTTAATATTAATATCAAATTATTAATAATCCTTGAACTTCAAATTTACTTTTCCTGGTCCAAAGAACTCTCCACATAAATTAGTAATCTCTTATCAAATATCCTCTTCACACAACGGGGTTAATTGATATTGAAATCCAAATCAATATGTCCTACAATTTCGACGCCTCGCCCGCATTCATTGTAAATGCGAAATGACTGAAGAAAGAAAAGGTGACCATCGATCCTGCTCCTTTAGCCAATTTCCTCGAAAAGGACCTTCCACTATGTCTTTTTATTTATGTCGCTCCGGTAACGACGCACATGTTCTGTCACCTCAGCAGTTATCGGTCTTCGAATTCATATATATTCAGCAGTGCGTTAGTTTTACGCTACCCACAAGACGATAACAGCACCTCCAAGCCCCACCTTTCTCTGAATCTTCCTTTCTTCCATATGCATATCAATATGTAGTAGTCTATAAGCATATCAATATGTAGTAGTCTATAACGTGACTTTTTGAAATCTTTTCCGGCGGATTTTTTCGGTCAAAATCTGGCAGCAATTCATTGGATTCCCAAGTTTGATAGCTAGTTTCTGCACAATCAATGGCTCCCAGGGTTTTTCAGGGCGCTGAATCCAAATATGCAGTTAAAAAACCATTTTAACTGCTAAAAATCAAGATTTAACCTCATTTCTTCCGCCGGATTCCGTCACCGGAATCTCCAAAAAGTCGCATTATAGACAACTCCTATCAATATTGCCCCATATATATATAGTCTTTGTTAATGCATTTTAAAAGTAGACGTGAAATCTTAAAAATTAAAAATAATAGCCAGCGATGATGGTGATTATTGATAATAATGATGATCAATAAGTATAAGATATTTTTATTTAATATTTTAGTATTTTATTAAAAAATATTAAGAATATATTTTTTTATTATATAGATTTTTATTATAAAAATTAAGATATTATAGTATAGTAAGAGTTAAATTAATATAAATTAAAAAAAATTGAGATTTTGTTTCCATAAATCTTACTTGTAATATAATAATGTTACTGAAGCACAACATATAATAAATGTGGTTGATTACTTGGTAGCTCATTATTCGAATAAATATCATCATATTATTTTAATAAACTTCAAAAATACATAATTATAATAACTTAGTCAAACAAAAATTAAATTTAAATAGTGTTTGAATAATCTATTCTTATAAATAAATAAAATTTGGGTAAAATGGAAAATTTACCTCATTAAAATATTTGAAAAAAAAATTGAAATGCATGGTATAGATTTAGTTGGCCTTTATGTTCAATGAGAAGCTCCCAAAATGCATTGTACAATAGCTATAAAAAAAAAAAACTACAAGATACATTGGATAAGCCTGGTAAACTTTGTCTTAACTCAGAAACAAATAGATACATGGAAAGGATTAACTGAATATGGAACCAATTATCTGCCTATATTTATAAGCCAGAACCAATTAAGAATACCCCACTATATATCCATCATATCAAACGATCTATGTTGGCCTACTTCAGAGGAATAAACCTAGAAGAGTGTGTAGTATGAATACCAAATCTTCCATGCTTAAATGGCTTACACTAAATAGAAAACTTTGCTAGATAATGGTCATTCATCTCACGCTTGCTTAAATGGCTTACACTAAATAGAAAACTTTGCTAGATAATGGTCATTCATCTCAGGCTTGATTTCGACCTGATTGAATGTCCTCCCATTGTAAACACCAATAATTCACCCAATCATCTCTGGAACAATTATCATGTTACAGATGTGGGTTCTAATTGGCTCTGGTTTCACCACTAATTCACCCAATCATCTCTGGAACAATTATCATGTTACAGAGGTGGGTTCTAACTAACTCTAGTTTCTCACACGCAGGAGCATCCTATTTCACCTTATGAAGCTTCTTGATGAAGGCAATTGGTTGCCTCTTCAAACCTCGTTGAAACCTTCTTCGAGCACGAGCATGGAAGAAATTGACAAGATCTTCAGGGATCATGTCCAAGAGGGCATCCAGATCAATGCACTTGAATGTTCTCTTCTTCGATTACACTATGCCGACATCCACATCTGCATTTTCCATGGCCGCAATTGGATCAACAAGCGACACCTCTTCTATACTCCCATAAACATAATGAACATCTTATCTCAATTGTGCATGCCTATCGTTGACATGTCGAAATAGAGTGGTGTTGAATTGCCCAAGGATATGGATCGCATGAAATCAAACGATCAAATTCCAATCAGTTAATCGTTGTGTTGAATTTCCCAAGGATATGGATTTGGATCGCACGAAATCAAACGATCATATTCCAACCAGTTAATCGTTGTGTTGAATTCCCCAAGGATATGGATCGCACGAAATCAAATGATCACATTCCAATTAGTTATTGGCTGTTTAACAGGTGGATAAATAAATCGTAATTAAATTTAATAGTTATTTCTTGGGTTTGAAGCTAAATAATTATTCAAATACTTTTCATATCATCTAAATATTATTTGACGAATAATATTATCTTTGAAATCAAATCCTGCACGCTGCTTTATTTATAAAAAATTGTCCAATTCTAATATTGGCGTTCCCTATAACATAATTATACATATATAAAGGTTATTCACTATTATACATGTAATTTTGAAGGAAAGCTAAAAATAGTGAAAATAAAATATTATGGATAAGATCACAAACACTTATATATTAAGAAAGATTTGGATTTATGTAATGATATTAAGTAATGAGATGGATTATTTGCATAGATAAATTAATAATATTTTTCTAGAGTGAACAAACTTAAGTGATTATTTTTTTGAATAAGAGAAATCCAATGTATTAGGATACAACAAGCTTCCATCAACATGGAAGAATTATTTAGGCTAGGGATAATAATGCACATGTTACAAATGGATAGTGTAGACAATCCAAATAAGCAAGCTGCTTGTCATGTGGATGTGTGATTAGAAATATAGTTGAGGAATGTTGTTAAGAGAATCCTATGATATATTAAGGATATGTGAAGGGCCTTGTAACAACCTTGGTTAAAAATCCATGTAAAAAATTTATAAGACCATGGTCATGGGAGACGTATTCCAAGTTGAATGGTGGGAAAAACATCGTTGTGGGTGTTCATTTCAGTTATTATGGCTAAGGAAATAGAAATGGATTTGGAAAGGCATGAGACATTTATTTCCATTTATTGTGAAAATAAAGGAAATTAGGAGAAAAGGACGGTGAAAGGTCACAGGTTGCATGTGAGGAGGAAAATGAAGGAGAATAATAGAAATTTAACAAAATAGAGGTCTCATTGATAAAAAGTCTTATGAGAATCAACTGGAAAGATTCCTTTCAGGTTTGCATTGCATCAAAAAAGGAAAAGAAGGCAAGAGGAAGGAAGGAACAAGAAAGGAAGACTATGATCAAGTATCTACAATAGTATTCTTTGCAGGTATCAATATTCATGTGTGTTTTCCTTACTATATTTTGCATGCATGGTATTACATGTTGTTCTTTTCTCTCATGGCATGAGCTTTTCTAGGTGTGACAATGTTTTCAGCCTAACCTTTCTATTTCCAGATAGCCATGGTGTGATGGGGTTCTCATGTTTTGGTTGAGCTTGATTGCTGGATGGATTCAAGGTTGAGTGAGGTGGATCTCTGAATGATAGATATAACACCCTCCTCTCACATCTACCCAAGCAACTGGCCAGTTGGGGTAAACATGCGAAGAGAGGCCACTATGATATGATTCGACTTCTTAAGTCACATTAAGGAAGTGGAACCGACGAAAACACACCATACATACATCCAACATCATCAATAGAACTATCAGAAGATAATTCAGCCACTTAGACAGCCTATCCCTAGGTCCCACTATTGTTTTAGGTCTCTTGGGCCATAGTCACTCTCATGTATGAGCAAGGGATTGACCAACAACCTAAATTTTATCTCACAGGCCTGCCTATTAGTGATTGTGGACCAAAATTGTCAATACTTTGCTAGTGACCCCAAGATTTAAGCCTCTTTTTCAGGCTTAGAGCCTAGGACATTGCTGAGGACTGATCCATCTCTTCAAATAATTAAAGTAACATGGAAATGAAAGTACTAAAGAAAATACTTGTTGAAGACCTTGACTGGATCCCTGCTAGCTATGATAAGCATTTCATCAAGAATATCATTAACATGTAATCTACAAGTGTAAGTAATAGTGTTAAGCATAGGTATCTCATACTTATTTGAGAATGGCTATGAACCATTGTTTCCTCATGCCATTTTTTGCATTATCGTCTATTAGGTCATAGACACATTATCCATTCACACACAAGTAAAAACATGCTGAGATCCATACATAGTTGTTGTCACAAAATGTGCATATAACCAGTGGTGGGCTCCAGTATTGCAGCAATAACGCTACAACTCCTGGGACTCCCTTCTTTACTTTTATCAACTCGGTTGTTCGCAACAAACTTGGAAGCGACGGTGCTGTATGCACAAGTACTAGCTCTTGCCGCAACTGTCACTTGGTCAGCTCGCACAAGTCCGCTAGGGGCTTAATCCAAATTCTATGGGCTATTAGAAGAAGCTTCTAATTGATGGATGAAAGCTAACTCAAAGGAAGCTAATCTACTTGCGAAAAGTGATTGGAAAACTGAAGGAAAGCGCAAACCCTAGCAAACCCTAATTCTACCAACTAGTCCTATTGATGCAAAAATGAGAGTGCAAACTACTGAAAGGGATGCCATTACTTCTATTAAGGTAAAAGATATGTGTTTAAACTACCTTTGTCCTAAGAAAGCATCTTTTTATATTTTTGATTAGGTTGTCAATTTTCACATGCATATGCTTGAACTGTGCTTTACTGTGCAGGTGTGGATCAAGGAAGAGGAATGCTTGGAAATGCTTGGAAAGGTTCAGAGAGGGTCTAAGGAGTCCCTACCACTCTTCCGGAGAGTCTCACAAAGTTTGGCTATCATGAAACCTCACTTGTGAGCTTCTACAGGAAGTCTACAGGGGTTCTACAGGATGTTTCGAAATTTCTACAGGATGTTTGGAAATCAGTTTTTAGGGGATGGATGAGTGAGGGAAGGTGCATGGATGGATCTGGAGGTAGGATAGGGGTCTAAAAATGGCCTAAGGACTGGTGGGTGGATCGATGAAGAGGTGTAGAAGGCTGACTTGGCTTGAAGACGGATAAGGCAATGATGAGCAAGGAGGTAAGGTTTCGTAGACACAAAGGACAGATGGGAAAAGGGCAGCTTAGCTACGAGATAGAACAGGAGGCTTAGATGATGCTCTGGGACGATGGATGAAGGAAGAAGATTCCCTGCACGGTGGGCCTTGATCAAATCAACAATGACCTGCAAATGATCAAATCCTAAACTAGTCTATTCTATCCATCAATCAACATAAATGAGCAACAACTTTATTTGGGAAGAAAAACTTGTACAAAATATATGTAAAGAAGCATTTCAGATGTCCAAACCCATGAATAATCTCTGCAAATAAAACAAGCACACTAAAAGATTGCATAAACAAGAAAACTAGTGTTTTTGTGAGGCAGCACTGTTTCCTCAATTCCAGCCCCAAATCCAATAAGGCCAAGGTGAAACCAGGAGTGTGGTTGTCTCTTTTCCTTGGAGATCTTGCTGTTATTATCCTACCAAAACATCTAAACCAAAGTCATTCATAAACAGTGATCTATTCCAGCAACATAACGAAATATACTTAACAGCAATGTGTTCAAATGCATAAAGGAAAAAAAAACAATGATACGTAAAGGAAAAGCAATAATACAGAAAGGAGGTCCTAGGCTCTCAGGTTGGGCCCAACCCTGAGAGCTTTGGCTCCTATGAAAAACTCAGATTTAATAGTAAACCAAACTGCTTCTCATTATCCAAAAAGAATCATAACGGTCATGCCAAAAATGGCTACAAAGGAACAAAATAAACCTGCAGCACTGAGGTGCAAAGTACACAATAGTTTCAAAAGTCTTTTTACGAAGGCTGAGGCCTCAACATTTATAGATAACGAGGTACCTAGCTAGCCTCCTCAATCTATGGAACTCGACTGTCAAACTGTGAGTCAAACAGTCCCTTTCTAAATGTTGATTGGTTGCCTTCTAGATTCGGTTTCGTGGTCTTTGGAGCTCGGAGTTGGAGGTGAAGATCCCGAGGAAGGGTCATTGAATGCTGTAGGAACCCCTCTTTCAAGTCCTCACTTCAGGCTTGGCTGCCTTATAGCTCATGATTGCTTTGACTTTGCTCCAATATATGTCAAAAACCTGAAATAGACACGTGTTAACCACTTAGGCAAAGTAACTTCCCCTATTCGTACCAAAGACACAAACATACTAAAAATAATGCATAAACTATAGAAAATGATGGATTTAAACAAGGACTGAACAATTAAAATTAGGCCAAATGAGCCCAAATTGTTACCAATTTTGGGGCTCATCACGGGGCAATGACATTACTGATGTATAACAGGGGTGGGCCCGATTTAATTAAAAGACTTAATCATATCGGGGGTGATTTGATTGGTCACTAAGTTATTAGTTAATCCTGGCGACTAATTAATCCTAATTTAACATGGTGGGGTTGGGGTTCTTAATTAGTTACGGTTTAACTAATTAATCCCAATTATCAGTGTTATTATGGTTATTTTGCAACCAAGGGTGGGATATATAATTTATTAGGCTTTTAATAATAATACGGGTAATGGGTGTTTTATTTTCGACTTTGTGAAAATGAAATGCGCTAAGTAAATGTTTCTAAAAGTGCATTCATCATATAACATTATAACTTAGGCTAATTGTATTTGAGGGTTTCATGTAGATAGAATGTTTTTAATTTTCCTAAGTAAAATAGGATTTTACTTAGGAAAAGCGTTATAGTGGGAATGAGTGACTTTATGAAGGGGTGAATATTGATGAAGGGGATTTAAGTGCTTTAGGTATTTCAAATTATTGGGCCAAGGGTTTGGTCCCTCCGAAGGTCAGAGAAATGATCCGAGCCCCTCTAACTTGTTTATAGGTACCTTTAGTAATTAAGGGAAATTAGTGAATTCTTAGGTAAAAATGGAGTAAGGAAGTTAATTAATTTGACTTTGGTTCCTTGATATGCTGTCAACAATGTTATATATGCTTTGTCTAAGAGATGAAAGCAAAAGATTTAAGCACTAAACTTAACCATTCATCACACATTTATTCTGCAACCAATCATCTACTTACCCATCCTACTTAACCTAGCATTTTTACTTCTTTATTAGTGTGCACTTAGACTGGAAAACCCTTATCAAACTTTCTTTTCTTTTACAATGTGGATCCTAACTAATTATAACCTTATTCCATCCAAGGGCTCAGATTAAACAGTTAAGCTCCTTTTATTCACTCTACCTATCTACTTATCTGACAAGATTACACTGTTTGTTCAAATCTTTATTCTCTACTTCTAAAACATGAAATTGAAAATATGAACTAGTCAAGCTTAAACTATTTGACTATTCATGAATTGTGGCATAGGTGACAAGCTGCACACAATTTTTTATTATACAAAAGTAAAAAAGTAGTGGCATTTAGACTTGCACACTTTCATGGTATTTTCTTTTTGTTGGGATTCATTTTTTTCCTTTTTTGACCTTTTCTTTATTTCTCTTTATCCTTTTATTGTTTTTCTAGGACATACCCTCTTTACATTTTTTGATTTTTTAATTTTTTTGCAAATATGGAAAACATTTTCAACAAGCAAAGGTATGTACATATTTTAGAGTTAAGCCCAGTCAATCATGATATATGACACCTATTGGTATAGGAACCTAACACTGTTATAAATCATAGATTTAATATAAAGGATTTTTTTTTTCTAATAATTATAAACTCAAAGAAGTAAAAAAACATATATACTTACAAATTCCACAATTAAGTTTTGATATGCCAACATATTCTCACAACCCTTATTTAACCCATTTTTGATCAATTCCTTTGATGGTTCTTCTTTGTATGTTAGTAGTTATTTGAAGACATTCAAGGATGGTTGTTGTAAAACAACTTAAAATATATAAAATTGAAACCTTGAGTTATTATAAGGAATATTAACAATTACTCACATACTTCGAAATAAACCCTTTTCTCCAGTTTTATGTGCTAAATGAGTTTCATATTGTTTTATTTTCTGTAAGAAAATACTTGAAAATTAATATTTAATGCTAAATTATTTTTTACATGTACAAATTCAATCATGATTACATATATTTGAAGCATGTTTTTGTTGACATGGGTCCTCTTGTGACGCAATTATGTCCATTTCTTTAACCATCTCCTTATACGCTTTTTTGGACATTCATATTGTAGAAATTATGGTTTAGATTTGCAACTGCTTATGAATTTTTAATCAAAATCACAAGACACAAACCTACTCTATTTCTCTGCTCACATGAATTCACAATTTAGAACAAAAATTTCAAAAAGAAAAAAGAAATAGCACACATGCAAATAGTATTATTCTTGGGGAAATAAATATGCTAAAATCCCTAATGCCTACTTGCATCAATCTGATGAATAGAGATGTATTACAATTTCTTTTCTCGACTGAGAACAACCTGCAAGTGCACAACCTATCTCTTTTCTCACTAAGAAGCTTTGACCCAAACTTAGTCAATTTCTGCATCTACTTGAGCCCCCATTTCCTTGCGCAATTCCTTGAGAAATTAGGCCCCTATTATTTAGGAATTTATCCAAAATGGATTGCGTAATTCCCAAGGTTGATCATCGGACTGCATGCAACACCTATACACTCAAGGCTATTCTACAACTAATGTTACACTACCTTATAATATCTGCCATAGTTGGGGAACTCAAATTCTTTGCATGCATTATCTATTTTGGGTTGATTGATAATTTAATTGGATGACCATTGAGTTTGGTTGATGTCCCACTGCACGACTGACCCTCCACTAGTTGCTCCAATAATTCGAACTAGTTTAACTGAAGAAAAAAAAAAACTTGAAATAACTAACCTTTATTGCTACAAATTAGCAATCACACATGCTTAACTAAACTCTAACTATCCCAACTCAAATTTACTGTGTAAACTAGGTGACACAAGTGATGCCACACAAGCTAACTACATCCAAGTTGTCTGCTGATGTGGAAATTTGAATTTTCTCAATTTAATCAAAGAAAAATCAAATTGAGAATTTCTTACTACATTTTTCAACACTCCCTCTCAACAAGAAAGGTATTATCAACGACCCCATCCTGCACTTGTGGAACTCAAAATTCCCTCTTGATAAGGCCTTTGTAAAAATGTCAGTATCTTGTTCCTCTGTCGGAATATATTGCAACAAGATTATCTGCCTCTACACAAAATCCCATAAATGGTGATACCGAATATCTATATGCTTGGATCAATCATGAAAAAATGGATTTTTAGAGAGCTTGATGCAAATATGATTATCACAGTATATCATAGTTGGATCCATCATCTCACCAAACATTCCAACAAGTATCTTTCTCATCTAGATCACCTCACATGTTTCTTCTCTTGCAACCATGTATTATGGTGTTTTTGGAGATGAGCACCATATATATTTGCTTCCTGTTGTACCAAGAAATAGTTGTGGACCCACCATTGGAAATTCCACCTAATGTACTCTTTTGGTTTGATGTACTCCCCACCAAATCTGCATCTATGAAGACACATAACTTCACTCCCTTTGTTCATCTGTACCATAGTCCAAACTAGGTAGTGCCTTTAAGGTACTGCAAAACATGCTTTGTTGCCTTCCAATATAATTTGGTTGGCCTAACCATATATTGGCTCAGTTGGTTGATTGCATAACACATATCTAGTCCTGTGTTCATGAGATACATCAGTGAACCCACTGGATGTTGATAAATGGTAGCATCCACTTCCTAACCTGAAGTGGCATCTTCCTTCCTCCAATTGGTTGCTAGAGGTGTCTCCATGGGTTTACAACTCTTCATGTGGAACTTCTCTAGTATCTCATTTTCATACTTGTCTTAAGAGACAAACAATTCCCCATCACCTTGCCATACTTCCAACCCAAGGAAGTAGTGCATGAGACTCATGTCCTTTATTTCAAATTACCTTGCAAGGTCGTCCTTGCATGATCTAATTAGCTGCTTATCACCAGTTAAAATCAAATTATCAACATATAAGACAATAATAAGAAATTTACCTCCTACCAAGATATGATAGAGGTTTCAATCCACTTCACTTTTGGTGAAGCTAAAACTGGTGAGATATATA
Source organism: Pinus taeda (assembly GCA_000404065.3). Taxonomy (NCBI): domain Eukaryota; kingdom Viridiplantae; phylum Streptophyta; class Pinopsida; order Pinales; family Pinaceae; genus Pinus; species Pinus taeda. The sequence goes on from APFE031549889.1 coordinate 10,300, forward strand.
TCGATTTTGGTGTACGAAGCATGGGGTGCTTGTTGAAGACAATACAATGATTGCTTGAGTTTGTACACATGAGTCTCTTGATCAAAAGTCTCAAAATCTTCTGGTTGCTCAATGTACACCTCCTCCTCAATATCTCCATTGAGGAATGTTGTTTTTACATCCATTTGGTGGATCTTCCACCCCATCTGTGTATCCAATGCAAGAATTGATCTAATCGATGAGTACCTTGCTACAGGAGTGAAGGCCTCCTCATAGTCAATTCCCTGAACTTGAGAGTACCCCTTGGCCAAAATTTAGGCCTTCTACTTCTCTACACTTCTGTCTGTTTCCTGCTTCACCTTGAAGATTGATCTTGAAACAACAATCGATTTCTTTGCTAGTCTTGGGACCTCTTCCAAAACATTATTCTTTACAACGGATTCATATTCCTCCACCATTCCATCAACCCATAAAATTTTCTCTACTACTTCCTCAAAAGAGGATGGCTCAGTCTCGACAAGCTTAGTCATTAGGGCCATGTAGTTATTGTATGGATCAGGTGACCTGTTGGCTTGATGGGCCCTGACCCAGGTTCAGCGTTAAGTAGCCAAGAAAATCCCTACACTACTAGCCCTTTCGACATCAATCCACAGAGCGTGGATTGAAGTCTCACCCGAAGCAGTATGGGGGGATAAGCCCTTTAGGGCTTATCAATGTACTCCTATTATTCGTCGTTGAAGCCTTTGCGAAAGTTTCTGATCATCCTTTGCGGAATCCAAATAGCCAATTCAGATGCTTACACGCCTATGTAATTATCCTTAGTTCTGTGTCTACCGAGATTATCTTAAGTATTGGTTAACTTTAGCATGCATTATGGTTACCTTCGTGTAAACAAATATTATTACTTTCCTTAAAATGACAAAGTAAAATACATAGGTTCACGCATCAATATAGCATTAAATCATAAACCCAGTATTCAACATAACATAATTGCAACATTCATAATAGAAGTAAAATAGCTCATACACATATATATCCAGAATAATTCTCTTTATTGATGGTTTAGATTTCCAATACAGACTCTAACTTCCTTATGCACACAGCTGCAGGGGTCCACACACTCAACTACAGACTTTTACCCTAGGCCTCTACGCACTCAACTACAGAGCCTCTTCCTACACTAAGACTCTTCGCTCTTAGCTCTCCAGACCCAAAACTTACTTAAAACTCTACTTTCTACTTCCCTTAGACTCTTCTAAGACTCCCTTTTTATACATTCCCATGGCCCATGGGCCAAGGGCAGATCTCATCAAGCCAACACAAACTATCTAAACTAAGGGCAGGAACCCTTTTTGATTGTTTAGATCTTTGCGCTCCGTTACCAAAAAATGCGGAGACTTTACATTCTTTATACAAAACTTGGGCCTTTAGCCCCAAAACTTTGGCTTTTAACCCCAAAATTGACCCTAGGGGACCCGTTCCCAATAGGCCCCCAACACAAATCTGGTGACTTGCCCTCAAGTCCCTCTGCTGGCATGGAGATGTTGTCGCGAAGAACTCCTAGCTCCACCTATACCACTGCAACTTTGGCAGTGCACTATGTTGCTGCCTGCTTCACATGCTCAACCAGCTACTCCGTCGTTGGCCCTATGCTATCTGCCTGCATTTTCTACTGTGCTTCCTGCAGACTAGCCAGTTTTGCCTTCAATGGAGGTAGTGAGTACATAGGCTTCCTCCAACCAAGGCCCCAATCTAGCCTTCAGTACTGCCTCCTTGCGTTGTGCTGCATCCACATGTTCTTTAAGTGCTTTTTCTTCCTACAGCTTCACTAACCTTTGTGTAATGGTGATGGTGCACGTCGTCACTTTAACCTCATCATATCTCTGTTGTAGCTCCTGTACCTCTATTTCCAGCCTATGCACATTGGGATCCTCCTATAGGCTAGTGACTACTTCGAGCGACTACTTGAAGAGTGTAGTGCAATCCTTCACTGTAGCATCTACAACTGCTACTACATATTTGAAAACGGTCACGCGCTGCTCTTAAACCTCTAGTGGAGTCAAAGGCTGGGCCCTCAACTTGAGCTTTGTAATTTTAAGGTTCAGTTCAAACTAAACCTTAGCCAGCTTTGTTCTCTCTTCATGCACTCCGGCAGCGAGCTTCCAATTTCTTACATCCACTGGTGCATATTCAGGAATATCCAGCTCTAAAACAATCCTGCATGCCTCAACCACCACCTTGGTCATGAACTCATTCTTTTCCCTGATGGCCTTAAGAAGATCAATGGAAACATTCTTCTTTACAACCGAGTGTTGTTCACCTTCTACTCACTGATAACATTCAGGGCATGCTGTTCTTGAGCCCGAACTTCTGTGATCACACCATCTTGCAAGGTGTGAAGGGCTTCACTTGGAAGTGTGGCCAAATTTAGCCCAACCCTCTTGAGGGCGCTGAGGAATATTCTTCTTCTGTAGTTAGGGGTACATTCAGTAGCGTAGTTAGGGGTACATTCAGTAGCACTATGGCCTGGGGATCTAGCGTGCACACCATTTCTACCGCCTCTAACATTCTACGTGCAAAACTAGTTGACAATTCGTTGCTTCACCCCACACTAGTATGTACCTATGATGTCTAGATATGCAACTCACACAGACTTGTTTGAATGGTATCCAAGGCCTGTTTCTATTGCTGCTCAAACTGTTGCAACAGTTATGTGATCGCATCCCTCACTGTATCGCCAATGTCATTCAAATCACCTTCTATCAATGTGATTGGGTCGAGGGATGTTTTGTTGGCCTTGTACTTCTTTCACGACCCTACTTTCTCCTACTCCCTGTTGCACTTCACTCAGATAGAGTAGTCTCCGAGTCTTCTCCTCCTTGTTTGGATCATTTCTTTTCCTCTTCTATCTCTAGGGAAGGAGATTTCTGTCTCTTGTCAGAGTCGGGCTCCTCCTCTTCTTCCTACCCTTTTTTCTTCTTTGTGGTAGCACACTCCGCTTTGGCTTTGTCCTTAGCCTCTTTCTTCCTCTTTTTGGCCAATAGTTCCATCTTTAGTCTGGCCTCTTCCTTCTTATGCTTCACTGCAGACTTTCTAGACCCAACTGTCAAGTCTAAGGCCACGCACCACTCTGCTTGGTTGATAAATTGAAATTCTTACAAGGATCCATAATTTTCATAGATTAGATATTTCTTTCAAGTCCAAATATAGTGAAATTTAATACCTCTCTTGCATTCATAGTATTGTTTTGTGAGCATGTCGTAACCACCTTTGACTCCACAAAGTTTGCTTGTTCAAGAGCCTTTTTTCCCTTGAGAATCCATGTTCACTATTCCTCTCAGAGATGAGTCTCGTTTAACACTTTCTCCATGCCACTGGTTCATTGAATCCATTCCTACTACCTGCTAGAGCATGTGCCTAGGGGGCATTCTCAGCATATCATTTCCAGAACTTTCACTTGAACTAGTATTAATTTTACTTACCCGACTATATCACCATTGATTCAGTCATATTGATCGATTTCAGAGATCCGGGGACGTAACAATTCCCATTGATTGTACTATGTGTCAATCATTACTAAAGTTTAGCATTTTATATGTAATGGTAAAAAAATTCAGAGATGACTTATGCTACATATTAGAATTTCAATATTTAATTAAGATAAGATGATGAGAAAAAAATGGGAGTCATACTTAACAAATAAACAAGGAACAATTGCTAAATAATAAGAGGTCTCTATGGTCATGTTGTTACCTCATTATATGTGGTCTGACACTTGCTGTCAACCTTCTGACTGACTGGACATAGTTAAACAATCGACAACACGTGAAACAAACCCCTAAGGCCAATGTGTAATACAAATATAATTACAAGAATGCCCTAAGGACACCATGTATAACAAAAAGAAACATTATTTACCAGTGGATCGAGATTTTTTTTGAGCTAGTCAACCACAACGATTAAACAGAACTCCACACATATTAGCTACCCACATTCTCTCCATGGCTGGAGAGGTCCACACCTAGCTTGCATTTGACCTCCCTCTATGCCCCATGACTTCCATTACGAGAACAAACACATACGAATCTACTATCGATTTATATCAATTCCATTACCTCCAACAACATAAAGACATCCATCCATCAACATGTACCAAAAGAAAATTTCAGTCAGGAAAAGAAAGAGAATAGGTGAATTGTGAGGATACACCTTTCATGTTGAACTGTCGGAGTCCCCTCTCACCTTTCTCCCCACCATTGACTCTAGGAAGTCTTTTTCTCTTCTTTGTGCTATTCAAGTGCAAAGGTACAACTGATCAGTAATGCTCTATCTCAAACATGACAAATACACAACCCCAAGAAGCCAGCAACATAGAGTAATGAATGAGACTCACCCTATAGTATCTAAAGAATCTAAGTCCTGCTGATGAATATCTAAACGTTGTACCCTTTCCATATGATTGTTTCTAGAAGGTGTTGCAATTGCTGCATCACTACCTCTTGATACACCACTTCCACTTTCCACAGAAGTTGATTGCCTTGGTGCACTTGCAGAAGTTCCTAAACATCTACCAGCAATTGTATTTGAAGGATATTCTCCCTCCCCTTGCTGTAGAGTTGATTTATTTTCGTCAACATTCATTCCTGCACTGGATAAAGTTAAACATTTGCTCAAATTAAGAAAGGAATTAAATATCTAGAACTTTGTTAGGAAAGAAGACTAAATACATTTACAATCGAAACTGCCATTAACAGTTGATAGTAATTGGCAAGCATGATCCTTCATTAGCAACTTTTCTCTTCTTATTAAATCCAAACATGTTTCTATAAATAGAAGGCTATCCACTTCAACACCTTCATTGAGCTGGTAATCAGTACTATGATTCGATGTCGTTTTTCCCACTGCAATATTATAAAATAAGTTTGTATTGTCAAGACCTGACGTCTTCTACAAGGGCAGAGGGGAAGAATTAGAAGGTAGGAGTAAATAACAACCAAGGAGAGGCCTAACTTATTGAGCCTTATTGTATCCAAATATATAAAACTTCTGAAACTTGATTGATTTTCCTCATTCTGCAATTTCTCACTATGATTTGGATGATAGTAATAAAAGCATGTCTTTGTTTAGAATCTCTCTCTCGCGGGGGGCTTACCTCATAGAAAAACTTTTAGTTAAACTTCAATTTCAGCATCTCCAAATGAGGCATGAACAACTCTTGAAGAAAACTGGGGTTGCACGAGTAAAATTAAAATCCCTAGAGTATCATTTTGTTTCTGTCTATTTCTAATCCTTGGCACTGACTGAAACGATTCCAGAAAAGAATTGGGACCAAATAACTGGCCTTCAACATGTTTCTATATGTCTTATCTAGATTCTAAAATACAACAACGAACACATATTGATCTTTTGGAAACATAGAAAACATAACAACACACTTCAGCGGATTAGTAATTTGTCAAATATGAAGGTAGATATTTCTCATCGTAGTTTGCATTATGGTCCAAGTTCAATTTAAGTAGCATGTTAGTTTTAAATTTCTTATGTGGAGAGGCATTGTAGATCGGTTGTACTGTTCTTTTGTCTTACAATATATTGTCATGTCATCTCTGAAGGCCAGTTTCAATAATTCTATACTATTAGATATGTGGAGGATAAAACTTTTCAAGAGGTCAAATAGGCATCTACATGACTTAAATAAATATATAAAGTATTTTATTTATTGTAAGTGAAGAGTTTCATAAGTTAGATGGCCTCCTTACAATAAGTTTCATATTTGGATACAAAATGTAGAATTGAGTAGAATTGGAGTTTCATAAGTTTCATAACTTATAATACATGACATATTTTATGTGTCCTATTTAAAAAGTTATACCAATGCCTAGTTTATATTGGGTTTCCAGTTCTCAATGAGGAAGGCCAAATGGTATTATAACCGTAAAGCATTTTGCACACCTAAGCCAAATCACTAAGATTTGGACAAATAATTGAATACTTAGTAAGGTGAAGAAACCTATCTTGGGGAAGCCAAAGGTAATGAGTGGATAAGGGTGGAAGAGTTTCATTATCTACCAAGGAGGATGACTAATAACTAAGTTCGCTTGGAATATTGAATCAACTCCAAAAACATGGCAAAAAGGTTGGCTTTAGGCATTGGTCTGCAATTTTTTTAGAACTCTAGCATCAAGTGCCATGGGGGTTCAATGGTCATCTTAGGCATTATGAATACGGTCATAATCCCAAGAGCAATTAATATCAATAGGTTAAACCTTTGGAATAAAGAAGTGATTAAATCTTTTGAAATCATTTATTTTACATGTTTAAGGGGAGGTATAATTTCAACCGATGTCTTTATTGATTCAATTTTTGAAGCAACTTCTGGTAATGGCAGGTTTTAGACTTTGGCTCAGGCATATGGATCACAAATTAGTAGGATTGTTCCTATTCAGAGTTTTTCTCTTTTAACCAAATAACTCCAAGTAAACTCCACTTCATAACAATTCTATGGCTTCCTTGTCACAAGAAGAGTTTGAAAGTGGTTATTGTAACTTTGGTCATACAGCTACCAATTAGCTTCTATGAAAAGCAGATTGGATAGTACTGTTTCATTCATTTGAATTCAAGGTAAACCTCTTCCAAATTGCAAAAACATATAAGAGATATCAATTTGTTATAAACACTACATCTTTAGCTCCCTCTGTTGTCTGTTGTGAACTTTTCATTTAGCTAGCCAACCTGTTATTTTGCTAGCCAACCTGTTATTTAGCTAGCCAACTTGTTATGTCAAATTAAACTAACTCAATAGGAAATTTTCTAAACTGATCCTTAAATGTCAACAAGAAATCGTTGGAAGAATCAGCTTTAACCAGACATTCCTTCCTCTTCTTCTTTCTATGAGCCCTCTTTATTCTAGCACCAATGGAAGTGGTGGCTACAACTTGATGATTGGTAACAGGAAGGGTACTTTCATTATTTTCAATAGTATCATGGACTACCTTTGTAGCCTTTTGTTTTGCAGCTTCTTGATGAATTAAAGAGGGATCAATGGCCAGTAGGAGCTAATAGTAGAGCTAATAATAGTTTTCTTTCAATTTAAAGAAAAAATATCTAATCCACAAGGTGCAACCCAAGGAGGAACTACTAGAATAGTCACCATTGTCACCAAAGTAGCCTATACTCTCATTTTTGGTTGACTCTTCCCCAACTTAAGGACTACATACCTTTGTCTTTCATGATCACTGGAGGCTGCTTCAAAGCCTTCTTCTTGATCTCACAGTCTTGGGAATTGTTACTGCCTTCAAGATTTAATTGTGGGCTTGCTTCAAATGATCCAAGACACTTCAAAATGCCTCTATTCAGGATACCAAGCTAGAACAAGGCACTAGTATATTTTTATTTTTTAGCCATAAATCTACGATTTCCACTCTATGTTTAACAGGTTGTGAGTCTTGGTTCAATGTGGATATTTAAAGGGCTTTGCACTGCCAAGGAAAATTCCCTCTAAGTTTAAGAGGCAATGAAGCTTGGTTCAATTTGGATATTTAAAGGGCCTTCTGCTACCAAGGACAATTTCCAACTTGCCATATCCATTAAAAAAGGGGTAGTGGTCTGTATTTCTAAGGTTCAAACATGTCGGGTTGCTTGACATCAGTGGATATCTTGAATCATAGGTTTGCTCGAGGATGCCTTTCTTGCTGCACATTCAACACATACACAACATTTCTTTGGGCTGCTATAACAAATATATTATTGTTGTGCAAAGTTTGTTTCCAAAGTGTTTGTGAATAAACACATGCTTGTGTAGTAGTTTGTATTGATTTTCTTGAATGAAAGTTTCATGTGTGTGTTTGTGAGCAATAAACAGTCCATAATGCTTGGCAACATATTCCAACTATTCTTATGTGCATTATAGCCATGTTATGTGAGTTTTAGCACTGAAATGTCTTATTATCTTGGGAATGAACAGATGAGTAGAACTGCATTCTAAATGGTTGATAAAATGGTGTGCATAAGTTATTCTTCACGGTTTATGCCCACTTCAACAAAGAAAATGCAAATCTGGGTTTTCATAGCAATATTTGACATAATGTTTATTTTTCTCATTTAGAACCAAAAGTGGCAATTCCATAGTATGTTTGGAAATACTTGAAAGACATGTAATACTTTTTCTTTAATTCAGATGAAGTGTGACTGTCATCATTAATGGTCTTCATCAACCTTTAGTCATTCACTGATTGTAAAATATTTAAAGAATAGTCACTTAGAATTAATTTTCTGTTTCATGCTTCAACCCACTAAGATCAGGGTCTTTTCATAATAGTTGCAATCTGTGGATAGTTTCAATGATTACTCTTTCAGATTCAAGAAAATAAATGCATGAATGCATTCAAGTGTTGGTTCTGAAATGTTGTTATTTAAAACTGAAACTTAGATTGGCTGTTTGTAAATTTATTACATGCATTTCACATCTGAATAGATTGTACCTTATCACTTGGAATTACAACATAAGAAAGTCTTGGTTTTGTCACTTAGGTTTCCAAGTAGTTTTCCTATGAGATATATTGTTGAATGTATGAAGAGATGATGTAAGAAAATCACCTAGTAGTTGTCTTGTTGAGCAATTTGCAGCAATTGATAGAGCCAAGTGTTGCCTCTATAGGTAGTATAAGATAAACATAGAAACTTTACTTCCTTTTATGGTTATCGCCATTGGGATATATATAGAAAGAGTCTTGTGCAGGGAAGCCTCCCTTGTGGTGATAAGATAAACCTTGAAGAGTGTTATCTGCTAGGTTGGACCAGGCAAAAGCTAAAGACCCCATGGCCCAATGTACAGGACACTCATAATTTTTTTTTACAGAAGACCAGCAGTCACCATGCACTTGTTGACCATTTCTCTCTCCTCTCTATTCTTCTCCCTCAAATTTCACAACTCTGTGGGGAATTGTATTAAATGTCACTAGTATGAAGACCTTTTATAAAGGGCCTAGACAACTTGGGACTCGATCGTCAAGTGAGTACACTCTAGAGTGTTTTTTCACCTAGCTAATTATTCTTGCTTTTCAACAATGAATAATTAACTGAGTTTTTTCAATCACCTACCTCCAAAGCTGGAGTGGCAGCTTTGATAATTGAGCCCTGGGTCCATCCTAATGCCTAGAGTTGATGTATATTACCATACTAGGACATATCTAAAGTGTCATGAAATTTGATTAGGAATTTTTTAATTTATTAAAAATTCACGCAAAATGGGATTGTTAATTAAATTGCTCAAATTTTTTAGATAAATGAGCCTAAAAGATGTTGGGGCCTGGGGGTTTATAAGTACTTAAAAAATATTCTCTCCACACCAACATTCTTCTAGAGTCCATTTTCAGAGTCAAAAGATGACTTTTGGCCCCTCAAAATCCAATTTTCCTATTTTAGTGGTATAAAGTGGTGACAAAAATTGAAAAAAATAATAAATGGTGCACAAAATAAATATGTCACCAAGTGGAAATGATGTTGAAAAACAAAGTGAATTAAAATACTAAGTTAATGATGACTTGGATAGCCACATAAGAGGGCCAAATCTCAGTGCCAAGTGGAGGGGCGATTTTTTGCTTGCTACAATAGATTGGGGTGACCAAATCCCACCAAATGTGGTCCATGTTCAGTTAGAAAGAGGGCCGAGTCCATCAAGTTGAGTGCTGGCAGTCAAAGGGCAGTAAAAATGGGAGTTAACTCCCCCGATCTAGCCATATGTTAACACATAACTAGTGGCCATCTATTACAACCCACGCAGGGCAGCCAATAAACTCCACGCACAACCCTGTACATATGTCATTTATTGGAGGATTATTCATAGTAGTTAAGCACAGGTTTTGAGGGAGTTTGTCTTCCATTCTCTACACTCATCTCATATGTGGCTAGCATCTACACCAATGCACATATCTCAAGAAGAATATGCTGCCAGCAGAGGAGATGCTACAACAGTTTGACTTCACACTTGGGAAGCCCTTGTGCCACATGGAGAATTCAACCCTTATTAGGATTTCCACTGCCATGCCACTTGCTAGATCACTTCTTCATTGGGATTTTCTCCCAAATATGCATAAATAAACCCACAGACCTCTCATTCTCTCATAGTTGGGAAGCTAATGCTTGGGTATATGCTGTGATTTTATTATTTCACATGATAATAAAGAAAAGTCTTTGAAGGTTTTATCTTAGCATGATGTTGGTGATCTTTTCTTGATGCAAGGTATATTTGTGTTTTTTTGAATTGTTTTTGTTGCATTTATTTTGGTCGAGCAAGGTCCAAATAGGGGCAGTATTGCCTAGGAAGAGGTAGACAACTATTTGACTATCCTCTAATAGTAGTGCAAATTTGAATAGATTTCATTGTGTGTTTGTGAATAACACAAGTTATTTTTTTCTCTTTTCCAAATCTATTCCTTGAGTTTATTAATTGTTGGATGCAAGTATCTTAAGTGAAGCACAGGTTACTTTTGAAAGATTGAAGGTTTGGTGAAATTGTTGGTCATATCAACCAACCTTCAAGAGCTAATGAAGTCATGATCTTGCCACCATTAGGGGCAGCCAAATACATCCAAAAGGAGGACATTGAATCTAAAAAATTCTTCCCTCAAAATCCTAATTATTTTCTCTTGGTTACCTTATTTATGGATTCATTGAAAATTTAAGCTATTTGAAGGCTATTTAGTGGCTGACCTAAAGGCCACAAATCAGCCAAGAAGATTTGGTTTAACCCAACATTTCTTGGCTGCCATAGGGTAGAGTTTTATTCAAGTTTTAATATAGTTAATTTGTTAATTTTTTCTAATTGAGTTTGATCACTAATATAGTGGATGCCCAAGCTTGGCGTCTTTCACATTGGGTTTTGCTAACATTTTTTGCAGGTATCAAGTGCCTCCTAAAGCTGATTTGTCTCTCCTCTTTTGGATTGATATTGGGTAGCAAGGAACTTACTTCTTGGCAGATTTACTGTACCTAAGAAAGATGAATTTTGTTGCATTTGAGTGGCCAGATTTTCCCTTTTTGGATTGATAAATGGTGGTTGTACTAGAAGACCTAAAACTTCATTTTGAGATGATTTTGGGGCAGCTTTTGAAAGGGAAAGAACATTTATGGATTTGGACAACAAGGACAAGCAAACTCTTTAACTATTAGACCCTTTCATTGTACCTTCCATAGTGGTTCTACATTCCAAGGATTCTTCATGGATTCCCTATTTTGTAACTCATTTAGACTTCTCTTCTCATCCATAAAGGGAGTTCTAAGTTTTGTTGGGTTTTGATCTTATCATTGAGTGAAAGATCAAGCCAAACTTTGTAACTATTTCCAATTAACATCTAGTTTGATTTTTTAATCACTTCTAACAATTGGAAGGAGGTATCTCTCCCTTTTGAGGGATCATTTGTAAAATTCCTCCAAAAAAACTTCCTTTCCATCCCTCATTTCATAAGAGGGAATGAATATAATACAGAGGCACTTGTTCTTGGGAGCTTGGTGACCTTTTCTCCTTGGCATCCAACTCTTCCTGATTTGCGAAAGGTCTCCATGTGATTGATTGAGTGGTTTGGCTTTGTCACTTAACACTAAGTAGATTAAATGAACACTAATTACTTTCATTTTCATTCTCTTTTTTTCTTTCATTTTATGCATTATAGTTCATGTGCTCTAAACTTCACATGCAAAATACTTAGATGAGTCTTGTGAACTATTTTAATTTATTTTGAACATTCCATTTTCTTATAGTTTGTATCTTGCTTTATTGCAATTCCAAATCCATTTGCTTATTTGCATAAGTTTCTCTTCTTCCTTTAATAAAGGCATCATTTATTTATTGAGGCATCTTTATCACTAGTTTGGAAATGGCAAATCCTTTCATCTCTTTTTGAGAAATTAGTAGATTTGAATTTTTTTGCACTTAGAGGAAATTAACCTCTAGCTTAATTGGTTGTATAGTTTTATAGGGCTCCTCTTCACCCATTTATTTTCCAAGCTTGGAAACCGTAAACACTCGACTTGCTAAATTAGTTTGGGCATGCCCAATGTTGGATCTACTTGCGAGTGGGTTGACTTGAAAAATTAGTTGGATACTCATTAATGAAGCTAAGCTTCTCCATGTTGGATCTCCTTGCAACCATCCTTATATTTTCTTGGATAAAGTTTTGGATCCTCTACCCTCAGTTCAGTTAAGAACCGGAAAGAGCCAACTAGAAACTATGTCTAATGGGAGGAAAAGGTTCCAAGGTATTTTCCAATGTTAAAGGATACAATAATTGTCTCAGATAATCACAAAATTCTTCTGCTAGAAGTGGTTAGCTAATAGAATGTTTGAAATTCCTCTACCCTAGGATAAAATAACGCTAACCTAGCAATAGAATGTTAGGGCTTATAATAATCCATTCATTAACAATACTGGAAAATAACTCTACACACAGAAAGTTTAGGGGATTCCATCAGTTGTTCACATAATGTGTATAAATAGCATGGATAATGTCAAAGTTGGTGAGGGTAATCTCAGATGGATCAACTAACCTTTGTGCTGCATCTTTATAAGCCACGCAGATTTGTCCCACTGCCTCCCCAACCCATGCACTTTCCTTCTCTCTTGCCACCGATAGCTTCAATCTACGGATGATCTAGTATTGCTGGCCCTTTTTCGTTCCCACCACGTCTTTTTTTGTTTCTGGTTATCCTCCCAATTCCCCTACTTCCACCTTTTTTCCTATTCCAAATTGAGGTTTTCCTAGAGCAAATGATTTATGGTCAGCATATTGAATATGGGAGCGAGATCCATAGGTTCCAGCACTGGCCCTTTTTTGTTCTCACTGCGTCTTTTTCTGGTTATCCACCAAATTCCCCTCCTTCCGCCTTTTTTCCTATTTCGAAATTCGGAGCGAATCGGGGTTTTCTGGCACGAATGATCTATGGTCAGTGCATCGAACATGGGAGTGATATCCATTGGTTTTAGCGCTAGCCCTTGGTTCCCATCACGTCTTTTTTAGGTTATCCTCCCAATTCCCCTCCTTCCGCCTTTTTTCCTATTTGAAATTGGGGTTTTCTGGAGTGAATGATCTATGGTTAGCGCATTGAACATGGGAATGAGGGCCATAGGTTCCAGCGTAGTTAGGGCAAGCCAAAAAAAAAAAACCTATTTATTGGCCATGTATATTTATTTCTTGAAATTACAATAATGCCTAGTAAATACATAAATAAATATATATACATATTCATCATCTCCAATTAACAACTACACATTAAGCAAGTTAATGCACTCCTATATGGATAAAAATTCTTATTATCTTTCATGAGTTTCTTCAAAGATTTAACATATTATTCATCAACTTTGGATATTCATCATCTCCAATTAACAAATATACATTAGGCAAGTTCTTGCACTCTTATATCGATAACATGCTTATTATTTTTCATGAGTTTCATTCAATATTTAACATATTATTCATCAACTTTGGATTGGGCGAAGATGAATTCTAGTATATTACCAAGTGTACGTTTTTTCTTCAATTGTAGTTTTTACTTTCATGATTAATTTGGTTGTAGTTTTTACTTCCACGATTAATTTAGTCTAAGTTCTCTAGGTAGTCATTAATGATCTATTCGGTGCTATGTGGGGGTTTTATTGTTCAACGAATCTGAAGTATCTATGTTACATTGGGATCTAGTGACCTTGCCAAAAAACCCTAGCAAACATCTTTGGAACCATCTACTAGCACTAGTTGAACTTGAGATTTCCCAAAAACTGAAAGGAACAAATAAGGGTTGCTTTTCCAATCCACTCATAACCTTATCTACTTTGGTGATGAAGGGAAACCAACTATAAGATATCAAACACCTTCCCTCATGCATAGTGTGCATAAAGGCTCTACCCCTGTAAAGGTTTGAACATGTGTTTTTTACATTGTAGTGCCCATAGTTGTACCATTTATACTTTACTCCCGTCTCTTTGGGAGGAATATATCACTTAGGCATCATTTTAGGATTTATTGATTTATGCAATAATTATTTTAGTCATTATTGACTTAGGTTGGAAATGCCATAGTGTTTTTTTCCAATAAGAAAAAAATATCATTTGTGTATTAATATTAATGCAAAGGTGTAATTTAGATCATCTAACATATATTAAATATACTTCACATGTATGACATGGTAGTATAATATGTTCAACATCTAATGTTCTGTAAATATCGAAATCTCCATAGGATTCAAACAATTTCACGAGAGTCTACTACCGCTATGTTCCTAATGTACATTCAAACTAGATAAGCAACTTGATATCCACGTTGAAAACTAGTATCCAAAATTCAATAGATATGACCCTAATAATCAGAAGTGTAGATCTGCATGAAAAGTTAAGACTTCAACTTGGGTTCAATCATTATCATAAGAGTGTCACAACAATGGTGGAGAATTTCATAACTGAAAATGCAAATAGCTAACATGAAAATTAGAATGGTTAAAATAATGGAATAAGAAATAAGACTATAACAATTCCGTAGATGACTTTAATAAAAAAGTGTTATCATTGTTGTGTATTGCAGGTGCTAGGAGAGGCCATGGAAACAAATGAATTTATTTCCAATGAAGACACACAACATGATTTAGGGCATTAGGTACTTAAATATTACATTAATTTATGAAATATAATAAAATGAAATTTAGTTTTTGATCCTTGTTTTCCTATACCTAGTAACTTATATAATTTATTATTCAAACTTGAAAAAAAATAATGCATGTCGTTGATTATTTTAGGTGGAAAATGTGTTTGCAACAAATACAAATTTGAACCCTTTTACTGTAAAACAACCAAAATATGTACACAAGGGTGGGCCCCATACTGTTAAAGCACATCGTATGAGAAAGTGGGTGGAAGAAGATATGACAATTGAGTCTACAAATACAATAGAAATTGGTGGAAATGAACAAGAGGTTAGTCATGATGATAATACATGGAATGAATACTTTGATACAATTGTTATACTTTGTGGGTGTTATAAATAAGTTCAACGATAAATTAATGGACAATATAAGTACATTATATAGTCTAATCTCTAACCTTGGAAAAAATAATGCATGTATAAATTATTTTAGGTTGGCAATGGAATTAGAACAAATGAGGAGTTTAGTCATTTTGATAGACCAATACAAATACCTGCATATGGACGTGGCCTACACCGTACAATTAAATCACTCAAAAAGAAATGGGTGGAAGGGGATATGACAATGGAGTTTGTAAATGCAATAGAAAATCAACACAATGAACAAGAGGTTGGTCATGATGATACTACATGCATGGATGAATACTTTGACACAATTGTTGTTTTTGGATGTTCCTAAGGTAGAAAATCTAAGAATATGAAATTGATGTGGCTTGTTTTTAAAATAATGTGTTCAAAAATAATAGTTTTAATTTATTGTATATATGTATAATATTTTTTTGTTGAGTAATTTATTGCATATAGCTTTGAAATGGATCCATGTTTTATACAGTAATTGCTATCTAACATTAAATAATGGTTGCATTTAATTGTAGGTAAACGATGTTGATGATACACCTACTAATGATCAAGATCCAACTAGACCATTAAGAATTCAACGAGATGATCCAATTCATCCTTTAAACCATAATAGGAGAAGAAGAGAAGCATTGAAGAGAGCACTACCATGTGAAAAATTTGAGGAATTGATGAAATTAGCATACACTAATGACATGCCATCCACTACTTAGAGTAGAGATGTTGATGGAAATGTAATGCATGAAGAAGGATTGAACGAAATGCACACAAGTTTCTTTCGGGATGGAAACAATGATGAGGGTGATGATCCTATGCATAATAATGATGATGTTGATATAGAGGGAAATTACCACCAACATAATTATGATGATATCAACATCAATGAATCAATTAAGCAAGAAGCAAAGACAGTGGTGTTCAAATCGGGTGCAAGTAAAACATCCAAGCTTTCATGTACATTAATATCATTGGAAATCAAGTCATTATTGGGTTGGTCAGACAAGAGCTTCACTACCTTACTAAAGTAATTTGAATTATTTTTCTAGTTTTGCACTGTCAATTTGTGTCCTCAATTAGAATATAAGTACTAACTTCATTTAATTTAATTTTAGGTGGATTTTACATTATGGTATATAAACAATGTTATAAATGAAATTTCTAACATGTGGGTTTGAAAAAAAAACTTACAGGGCTCTAAAGGATAAAATATTCCCTGAAGATAATGTGTTGCCATCAACTTGTAGAGAAGCGCATCAATTGTTAGTCAAGTTGCGGATTGAATATAAGAAAATTCATGTGTGTAAAAATGATTGCATCTTATATAGAGATGAACATAAAGACAATGACGAATGCCCTTTTTGCAAAGAGAAAAGATATCGTATAGATGTACAAGGTTCTGCAGTTCCAAATAAGGTTTTATGACACATGCCAATTATTCCTAGACTACAACAGATCTTTTGTTGTAAATCTCTTGCACAATTGATGGATTTGCATGCAAAGAATAGGAGTAAAGATGGATTCATGTGAATTCATGTGGACTCCAAAGCAATGAAACATATAGAGGAAAAATGGCCAAGAAAATTAAAAAATGAACCTCGCAGTATTAGGTTAGGACTTGCAATGGATGGAGTGTGCCCTTTCCCTTTCCTAAGCTCAAATTATAGTGTTTGGCCAGTTGGGCTGATAGTATACAATATTCCCCCATGGATGAGTTTTAGAAAGGAACACCTAATGCTAACTCACCGTTCCAAGAAAACATGAAGTGAAAAAAATGGATGTTTACATTGCACTTTTTATTGATGAGATGCAATTTTTATGGAAAGGCATAAGAATGTATGACATATCACGTCCTCCATCAAATAGGTCCTTCATGTTTTATGGCATACTATGATGGACAATTCATGATTTCCGAGGACTTGGCGTTTGTTCTGGTAAGAGATCAAATAATTTGCACATTCGTAGTACATCATAATTTATTTTCAATTCAAGTTGTATATAAGTATTACATTATTATTGTTTTCTTATGTAAGCTAGTTATTGATTATAGGGCTACAAACAAAAGGGGTTTTTGCATGTCCAAGATGTGCAGAACAATTTTAGGGTTGATATTCTAAAGATCTACACAAAGTTATTTATGCAAACAATAGGGTTTTCCTACCACCTGAACATAAGTTCAGAAATAGCCTAAAGAATCAATTTGATGGAAAAATTGAAAATAAATCTCCTCCCAAGGTTATGGGTCCAGTTGATTGGCTTAAAATGTATGGAGATGCTGAATCAAAAGCTTGGAACCATTTTTTTCATCATTATCATTCAATTGAGGAACCATAACAAGTCATGGTTGAAATGCCAAAAGGAATGAAAAGGAAATCCATATTTTATGATCTCCCTTATTGGAAGGATATATTAATATCTGATTTATTAGATCCTATGCATGTTTTAAAAAATGTCCCTGATTCTATTTTTCGACATATATCTAGCAAAGATAAAGACACTTTATCATCAAGGAGGGATATTGCTCTTTCACGTACCAAATTTGATAGAAGACATTTGTGGCCAAGTAAGGAAAATGAATCATATGCAGAAGCTCCATGGATACTAAAAAGGAAAGAGTTAGATCAACCAAAAAATGTTATTCGATCAATAAGAACACCCACTGGATATGGATCATCATTGAATAAATATTTTACAATAGAGGGACATATCACAGGATTCAAAACACATGATTATCTCAATTTTATGAAGGTATTAACATCGTTTAATTGTTATTCTTATCATTTACTTACTAAAAATTATTTTGATATATCATGATAAATCAATACTAATGAACTATAATAATTTGGTTTGATAGCATATCATGCCACTAGCAATAAGAGGGATTCATGCCTTACAATTGACTTGAGGAATGCCATATGTTGATTATCAGCCTTTACAAGGTATGTGGTCACTTGATATTTACAAGGTTTTACGTGGTATGAAATGTTCCTCTATATGATACAATGATATATTATATCTCATTCTAAATGTCACTAAAAATTCGTACTAACTTAATGACAATATCTAATTAGGTGGGTGACCTCTAAAGAGCTCCATGAGTCTAAAGTGCCAATATGGAAGAAAGAAATCACAGAAATTGTATGTGTATTTGAAAAGGAGCTCCCTACAAGTTTCATGGACCTACAGGTCCATTTACTTATACATCTAGTTGATGACATTGAAGTGGCAGGTATTGTTTCAACAAGATGGATGTTTTTCTTTGAGAGATACATGAAAACCCTAAAAAGATATGTCCTGTAGAAGGCACAACCAGAGGGTTGCATGTCTGAAGGGTATGTACTAAATGAATCATTTTTCTTCCTATGTGAATTCCTCGGTAAATATTTTGAAGATGGTGCACAATTTTGGGATCGAGAATGTGCATTTGATATTATAGATGGAGAAAAGCCTCAAACTAAAGGTGTTCAAAAAGTAATTGGTATGTAAAATATTCATTATTATAGCTATTTTAGAATCATTTACTAAATCATTTTGGGCTTCCCGAATTGAAAGAATAATAATTTAAGTTTGAATTATACATGTTGATTTTTAACAGGTGTTGATGAAAGTGTCGTTCTCAACAAGTTTGTCCTCTACCAAATGGAATTCATGAATAAATGGATTGATATGTATGATATAAAAAGGAAGGAAGTGCTAGAAGCAAGGAAACAATTTAAGATATCAAACCCAAGGAATACCCCACTTCTCACTGATATTTCCGGTCAATGGGGAAAAGAATGCCTAATAGAATGGATTTCTAAACAAATTCAAAACCAAATAGATGAGGAAGGAATAGATGCAAACATAATAGAAGATGAGATCAACATGTGCAGAAGATGTGAAAAAAAGGTAAATTTTGAATTATTACAAAATGTTGCTTGAATACATTAATCACACTATTAACTATTTAATTATGCACAATAATATTTATTTTCACTCAAGTAAATGGCTTGTCACAGGTGAGGAAGTATCCTGCAATGTGGGCATACGGTCATCATTATTGTACAAAAAGAGTAGATGAAAAAAGACGATCCTTCGATTGTGGGGTCATGGTTGATTTCAAGCAATCAAGTCGAGCAAGTTCAAAATATAAAAATGTTATTGAAGAGAATCTTCAAGATGTTGGAAAAATACAAGAAATTATTGAGTTAGATTACCGCTCTTTCAAATGTAGTATTTTTAAATGTAAATGGTATGAAGCATTTAACAGGACACAGATACATGATATCCATAGTGGATTTTTTTCTATAGATTCATCAAAATACCAACCACAAGATAAGGAGCCTTATGTTCTACCAATTCACTGTGAGCAAGCATTTTTTCACTAAAACAATATAAGAAATATAAGAAATAATGGTCTTATGCAATTTTTTAATTCATTTTTTATTGTGGATATATACATTCTCATTGATAATAAAATTTGATACCACTAGAGATCTAATATATTTATCTTCTTCACATGTAGGTCTTTTCTATGAAGATATTTTGGATCCAAAATGGATATTTGTCATTCATTATGATCCAAGATTAAGGCATATATTTGAAGATGCCTCAATCAATACAGAGAAAAGTAATGATGACCAACCAAATATAGTTCAAGAATCGGGGAACATAGAACAAATTGGCATCAATGATGATGTTCAGCCAGAAGACTGTGAACTAAATGATGGTGACAACATTCCTTTAGCAGTATGGAGAAGCGGGGCTAGAGGTGTATTTTCACAAAATGATAAATTAGATGAGGCAATTAACCATGAAAACCAACAATTTCCAAAGGCAAATGATCTTATAGAAGAAGGCAATATTGATGATATACAAAATGAAGATCAAATTAATAGATCTGGTAACGCTGATATTTTTTATCTAGAAACAACTTTTATTGATATAGAATATGACGAAGGTGAAGATGAGGATGATCACAATATGACTTAAGCAGAATGGTTTAGGAAGAGTAATATTAATTGCCTACAAGAACATATGAACATTGACAAGGAAGCATTGGAAGACATAGATGCAAATGATAACATAAATGAAGACTTCTAGATAATTTACAGGGTACGTAATTCATATTTAAATAAGGACAATTATTTTGTCCCATTTTGAAATGATTCATTGTTATTTGGTTGTAATAGTCATTTAATTACCATGTTCAGAACTCATAATATAAATTGGTGTTTTGAATATTCTTATAGGTATACTCATTACTTGATGCAATTAATGTCATTAAAATGTATGTTAGTTAATATGGTTTGTTGGTTGGAAATAACAAGCTCAATTAGTTAGATAAGAGTTATTATGGTTAGTTTCATCTATTAGTTGAAAATGGTTAGAAATGATATGAAGTTATGACCGAGACAAAATGAAAATAATTTATGTGTGTATAAATTGTCACATATTGTGCATATAGACAAATATAACTTAACACACAAATATAACTTGTTAAGTTGAATTTATGGAATTAATTAACACAAATATATTAAAATACACTACAGTAAAAATTCGAATTATTAAGGATATTTGGATGGGTAATGAAGGTGAATTCAAATTGTCTAATGAGTTTATTCATTTTTGCGATCAATAATAACTTTCCCACATGCAGGTAATATTTTCCCCATATAGGGAATGCTTGATGGAATAGGGTCCCTATCATTGTATTGTTGTCATCGTTATCATCATTTAATCATCATCCTCATTGCCATTATCATCGTCATTATATTCACCATCGCCACCACTATCATAGGTCATTTTTTGATGAGGATTATCATCAAATATTCCTTGGTTTCTAATATATATATGATGATGACGATGATGATGATGATGATGACAAAAAAAAAATCATTGGTCATAAAAGGTTACCATACATAGACTGTCTTTAAAGGTAGATCAAATTATTTTTTTGCACACTTCCAAAACATATGGTTTCTATTCCAAAGTAGATATTGAACACATTGATGAAGCCAACTTTGTCTTGGATGTATCATCCAAGCATTCTTTATATTTACAAGTTCACCTCTCATTTTCATTGTTTTTTAAAATGTTAAAGATTTTCACACATGATATACTAAATACTTAATGGACAATACAAATAGTTTCCACGGTTGATATTATTCTACTTATATGCTCCTTGTAACTGAAAAAAATTATTAATTTTATCTTGAGAATTAGACTTGTAGCACAAAGAACATGGTTGGGAATCATTTAATGGCTATATCAATTCACAACTAGTAACAATTGTTTTTGCTTTCTCCTTAAGTTTTGCAGCCCAATTTGACTTAAACATGCTTAATAGTGACAAACCACTTGTCAATACTTCAGGTTTTACAAAATTCCTATAAACAACTATCTCTACTCGGTAATCTAAAAAATGTCAACAAATTCACAATCTCATATATTGGTTAGAAGAGGTCATTGCCAAAGTGAATCAAATAACAAGAATGATCTATGTCTACTAAAACCTATAATCACATTGTCTCCCTAATAGCAACTAAAAACTTCTATACCCAGTTGTTGAACTTTTGCAACCAACTATAAACCTTAAACAAGAAGTTGTTTTCTAATGAGGATTATTGCCATGTCTTCCTTGGTTTTACGAGGAAAAAGAAATAAAATTTCATTGGTTATCAAAGGTAAACCAAATTAATTATTTGCATACTTCCAAAACCAAGGGTTTCGTATCCAAAGTAGATCCTAAGCACATCAATGAAACCCATTTTGTTTTTATGTATCATCCAAACATTATGTATAATTACATACTCACCTCTAACCCATTGTTTCTAAAAATGTTGAATATTTTCATACATGATATCCTGAATAGTTGGACAATACAAATAGTTTCCATCGCTATTCTTCCATTTATATGCTTTTTGTAACTTATTTGAAAGCTCAATTTTGTCCCAACAATTAGACTTGTAGTACAAACAACATGGTTAATACATTTGATTCGACCAAAAACTAGTTATGTTAGGTCCCTATAATACTAGTGATTACCCCATTACTATTGTATTTGTATCCCTTATTAATATTGTTGTGCCCCTATTGTCCCCATATTGTTATTACTGTGCTCCATAGAATCCCTATATTGTTATTTTTGTGCCTTTATATTGTTATTGTTAGGTCAGTTGGGTTATATTGTGACTCCTTAGACTCCTATATATAGAAAGGGGGTTTCGTCATTTGAATAATCAAAGAATCATTCATTTGTGTAATATAAAGGAGGCTACCCCCTTGAAGAGGCTGAATTATAAGGTGTTGATCTATCTTTTCTATCTTTCTGTGAGTTGGTTTCATAACATTTGGTATCAGAGCTTTGGATTCTAGGGTTTCGCTGCTCCAAATAGGTCATCGTGGCATTTTCGCTATAACTTTTTTCTGCAACCTTTCAGAAGAAAAAAACAAAACCCATTTGAGATGAAATCGTGCTGAACCTTGGGTCCGAATTTCAGAGCTTTTCGTGCTATTATTTGCGGAGATATGATCTGAGGAAGTTGGTCTTTTTGCAGACTCCTGAATTACATTCCAAACAGGTGACCTAGGGAAAATCGTCATAACTTTCTCTCTGTGCATCTGATTGAAGTTTCATAAGAAGGTACAGAAAGAGGACGAACTGTAGTTTCTTGTATATATTTTTCAGAGCCAAAGGTCGAAACAGGGACACGTGGCATGTCATACAAGTTCGCTCTACTGAACTAGTCTATAATCAAGTCACTGTAGGAGATTTGGCATAACTCTTTCTTGGAGAATCCAATTTGGATAAAATTGGTGGCATTGGAAAGAGGAAACAAAGGGCTACTGTAGGTCGTAATTTCAGAACTAGATGATCTGCAATTACAAAAATACATTAGAGGCAATATCGAGCTCCTACAAAGTGAAAAAAGGTGTGTAGATTTTTTTAAATTTTTTCTTAAGCTTGGTTTGAAAAATTATTTTGAAGGAATTCAAAGGGAATAGTAGAGAATTATTATTGGTAACTGATGCCCCGAGGAAAGAAAATGCAAACACCTAGTAAGCAACCTGAAAGCTCTAGCATGACTCATGAAGAAGAGGAAGAAATGCTACATGAAATATCAAAATTACAAGACTAAGTGCAACAAATGTCACTCTCACAAAAGCTAACAAAAGCTAAGATAAATGGCGTGGAATCTAAGATAAAGGGTGTGGAAGCTAAGATGGATGATTTGAAGATAGATTTGAAGAGAGACATGGCAGATTTGAAGACAGATTTGACAAATTTTCTAGAAGAAATACTTACTAATGGTGAAAGGGTAGTAAAGGAAACTCATAATGCGAACAAAAGAAATGTTAATCATGATTTCATAGACTCTAATGTGGGATCGAAGACCCACCATATTCCAAAAATCGATATGAGGAAGTTTGATGGCAAAGATCCCGCAACATGGATATTAAAGATGGAGCAATTTTTCGATCTCAATAATGTGCAAAACACACAAAAGGTACATATTGCAACTTTATATTTGGAACCAAATCAGTTTGTATGGTATCAATGGCTTTGCTCTCGTAAACAAATTATCACTTGGGCAATTTTTACGGAAGAATTGACAGCACATTATGAGGATACAAAAAGCAACACTTTTTAGCCAATTGATAAGTCTCAAACAAAAGGGTTCAATAATGGAGCACATTGAGGAGTTCCAAAAATTGAACATAAGGGTAAAAGATATTCCAGAGGAGCATAGGATTGATGTGTTCATCGGGTCTTTAAAGGATAATATCCAACATGATGTTCGCCTTTGGGAACCTGATTCATTAGAGAAGGCATTTAAGTTAGCAAGAAAAATGGAAAGCAAAATTATGGCAACCAAGAAGCATACCACTCACAACTATAAAGATGGAAGTATTGTCCCTAGTCTTCCACAACCTATAAGGTTGACACCACAACAATTGGAAGAAAAAATAGCAAAAGGGATTTGTTACAGTTGTGATAGTAAATACACTAAAGGTCATAAATGTGCTGAGAAGAAATTATTTTACATAGATTGTGAAGAGGAAGAAGAAAAGGAGCAAGAAAGGTCAAAAGAAGAGGATATACTACAGGAACAAAGCCTAGATGAAGAACAAATGAATCCGACGATATCTTGTAATGCATTGGCTAGAATTACCACTCCTAAAACCATCAAGATAGAAGGACAAATCAAGAAGAAAAAGGTAATAGTGTTGATCGATTCAGGAAGTACCCACAATTTTATTGATTGTAAGGTAGCAAAAGAATTGAGTAGTTTTTTATATCCAGCACCAGAGTGTCAAGTGATGGTTGCAAATGGAGGAACAATAAATTACTCTGGAAAGTGCCATAATATCAATCTATCGATGGGAGAATATGTATTGACTAGCCCAATGCTTTCCATTGAAATGGGAGGTGCTGATGTTGTACTAGGAGTCCAATGGCTAAAATCTTTGGGTACAATAGCTTTTAATTTTCAAGAACTTTTCATGAAATTTTCTGTGGAAGGAAAGGAAGTTGAATTAAGGGGTATTGTAGGGAAACCAGGAAAGATAATCAGCTCTAATGGTATGACAAAGCTTCTAAAAAAGGAAAAAAAGGTGTAATTGCACAATTATGTTCGCTAGATGTTTCCACATTGGAATCATCTATTTCTCCAGATCTCCAAAAAAGTCTTGGACAATCATTCCAAGGTATTTGAGACTCCCAAAGGTCTCCCACCTATTCGTGATCATGATCATGCTATTCATCTGATTCCAGGAAGTGTTCCTCCAAACATCAGGACGTACAGATATCCCTATGCCCAAAAGAGTGAATTGAACGTATGGTTGCAGAAATGCTAGAGGCTGGTATAATTCAACCGAGTCAAAGTTCTTTCTCTGCTCCAATAGTATTGGTGCACAAGAAGGATGGATCATGGGGCATGTGTCTGGATTATAGGGAGCTCAACAAGCTCGCTATTAAAGATACGTTTCCCATTCCTGTCATTGATCAATTACTGGATGAATTGCATGGATCAATTTACTTCACCAAGTTGGATCTTCATTCAGGATATCATCAAATTAGAATGAAGATTGAAGACATTTCGAAAACAACATTTAGAACTCATGAGGGTCATTATGAATTTTTGGTCATGCCTTTTGGCCTTACCAATGCTCCTTCAACATTTCAAAGTTTGATGAATTCAATTTTCAAACCATTCCTTAGAAAATTTGTGTTAGTATTTTTTGATGATATACTAATCTACAGCAAGTCTTCGAAGGATCATGTTGAACATGTTGACAGGGTGCTACAACTATTGGAGGAGAAACAATTTAATGCAAAAAGATCCAAATGTTTCTTTGGAGTCCAGGAGGTGGAATATTTGGGTCATATTGTATCTCATGAAGGAGTTAAGGTAGACCCTCGCAAAATTAAAGCCATTAAGGAATGGAAAATCCCCACATCCATAAAGCATCTACGAGGATTTCGCGGGTTCACAGGGTATTATCGCAAGTTTGTTAAGAATTATGGGAGAATAGCAACACCTCTAACAACATTATTGAAGAAAGATGCATTTTCATGGACTCCGGAAGCAACAAAGGCCTTCTAACATCATAAAGAGGCAATGTGCCAAGCACCGGTCTTAGCTACACCGGACTTCATGAAAACCTTCATTGTGGAATGTGATGCTTCAGGAAATGGAATTGGTGTTGTTCTAATGCAAGATGAAAGACCCATTGCTTTTGAAAGTCGTCCAATCAAGGGAAAGTTTTTTAGAAAAGCTATTTATGAGAAGGAAATGTTGGCAATACTCCATGCACTTAAGAAATGGCGACCCTACCTAATGGGAAGACACTTCAAGGTAAAAACGGATCATGATAGCCTTAAATACTTTTAGAACAAAGATTATCCTCTGAAGAGCAACAAAAGTGGGTCACAAAGATGTTGGGTTATGACTTTGAAATCATCTACAAAAAAGGGAAGAAAAATGTGGTGGCAGATGCACACTCAAGAAAGGATGAGGATGTGGAAGCATTGTTGTGCGCCATTTCTATTATCAAACTGTTAGGACTCTGAATTGTCTATTTTTGACCCTACATTTTGTTATGATATTACTCTTTTTAACCTATGAATTGAAACCCTTGATATCATTTTTGACCTCATCATCCCAAGGTATGAAGTAACTTTCCTCATTTGCTATATGATTAATTATTCAACACATATTCATGTTATCTTTACAATTAATCTTTGGAAATTAGCTAAGTCGCTGACAGTTGATTGGAATTGTTCAAAGTCCACAAAATCATGATTCACAGTTGCTGCAACACCAGGAACAGCAACTGTGTAGTTGCTGCAAAACCAGAAGCAGCAACTGACTAAAGCAGGAAATGTCTTAATTTGCAACAGCAAATTTCTAAAGCTAGCAGGACTATACTCGGCCGATGATGATAAAGCGTGATCAAGCCAATCCGGCCACAGACACGGGAACACCAGGAACAGCACAAAGTATTTTAAGGGACGGTTAAGATGTACCGAATCAGCAACAACAGCAGAATAACCGAGGATAGCACGAGGAATCCGAGGAAATAGACGAAGACCATCCGTTTTGCAACAGCGGAAAGAACCGATTAACCAAGGATGACAAAAGTATATATTGTTGTAACAGTATGCTGTAACAGGAATAAATTTCCTATTTTTGTACAGAAGAATTAAACTGTAGGAAAATCTATTGTAATAGATGTCTCCTCTATAAAGAGGAGACATCTAAAGTTGAAAGAGGAGCATGTGATACCAAATTATTGTAGTGTTGAAGGTCGGAACCTCTGTTGTAATTGAACTTTTGGCAGATGAATAAAGTTTTGTTCTGAGCAGTTTGATTTAATATTTGTGTGCAGGGGAATCTTGTGAGAGGGACAGGGCCCACCTTCTTCACAAGATTCACCCATTCCTTTTCTGTTAAGTGTGTGTTAATTATGTATGTGTTTAGCCTTTCTTCTGATATTTCCCTTTTGCTGATACGTTGTTCCTTTAATCGATTGGCGCTGTGAGAAGTGTGTCACCGATGAATAGGATTTTGGTGTGTATTTTCGACTGGTCACAGAGGCAGGTGTTGGGCGTCCTTATTTTGAGGACAGGGTCCTGGTCCTCTATTACAAACAGCCATCATTTTTCCGCAGATTTGTTACCTTTACTCAATTTCATTTCATTTCTACAATAGTTTAAGATTGCTGTAACGCAGAGTAAGTGTTTGATAGGAATTAGATTTTTTGTACTACAGCTTTTAATGCTTTTGAAATTAAAGTGCATACAGTACGAGGTCACCTTTGAAATAAAAGGACTTTCCCGAGTTGACAAATTAATGTGGTACTCGACTGTTAATCCATAACAATTCAAGCGACCAACATTTTGGCACCGTTGCCGGGGAAGGCGACTAAAAATTTTTAAGGCATTAATGATTTTTCTTTAGAATAACAGGTGCATGAGAGGACGCAAGAAAGCTAACTTCACGGGCGGTAAGGGCACAGGAGGCGGAAGAAAAACTTTCATTAACGAGATCATTTCAAAATCTGAGACATCTCAGAGAACGAGTTCCCGAAGACCTCAAATCCAGTATTCCTCCCAAATAGATCATCAGACAGAGGAAGTACTAGGGCCTGAAAGGAAGCTGGAAACACCAGAGCACATTGAGGAACTAGTAGAGGAACCTGAAGAAACAGAAGATACTGAAGACAGAGCCAGTGACTCAGGGAGAAGAATAATGGAGGATAACAGAGCAGAAAGAAGGGGGGAAAACTCACTTTCCACCCTGGAATTTCCTATTGGGAACCTCCCAAGAGGAGCAGTCCCTATGAAAAATATTCCACCTGCAGCATTGCCTAATTTTCATGGGTTATCCTCGGAAGATCCCGATGAGTTCCTCTTTGAATTTGATATACTGTGTAGAAGTTATGATTATGTAACTCCTACTCAGAAGTTAAAATTGTTTCCAGCAACACTGAAAGGGAATGCATTAAGATGGTTTATGAGCCTAGGGGCTCATGTAATCACCACATGGGATCAAATGAAAGAAAATTTTCTGAGCAAATATCAGGACTACTGTCGAACAAGAGAAAGGAAGGAAGAATTGTTCAAAATGGTTCAGACAGAGGACGAGAATCTGGAGGACTTTGTAGAGAGACTGCAATATAATCTGCAGGGATCAGATCACCCAACCATGAGTAAGGATATTTTGAAGACAATACTACTAAAAGGAGTACGAGATGACTGCCTAGATATGTTAAATATGCTCGAAAAAGGGGATATTTCCAAAGAACCATTTGATGATATTATCAACCTCTGCATGCGGTGTTCCAGAGGAGCAGCAAGCAGACCTAAAACGAGGGACAGTACATATTCAAGAGTCCATAAGTCAGCAAGCGGAGGAGCAACACGAGCTGAAATAGGTAATCTAGTTGAAGAATTTAAAACTGAAATGCTAAGCTCTTTTGCTTCAAAAATTGATGCTCTACAGGTTAAAAAGAAACAGGCAGAAGCAGAAGCTGCCCTGGCTATATTTTGCTCCAAATGCAGAGGAAAGCACCCACTACGGGAATGCCCATTGGATAAGGTACCAATTTGTACCATTTGTGAAAAGGATCATGAAACTCAGCAATGCCCTTCTTTGCCAGGAATAAAGGCAGCGCTGCAATCAACTGAAGAAGAAGCTGAAGCAGTGTACCTGATGACACAGAGGAGGCAATGGCCACAAAGACAAGGTATGAATTCTAACACATCATTTAGTCGTTGGAATAATCAGTCTCCTTTTCAAACAAATTTCCCACCCATGAATCAAATGCAATACCCACCCTTTAATCCGATGCAATTCCCTATGCAGCAACCAAATCCTCCTTTTACTAACCCTACTATGTGGAATCCTTGGACTTTTCAACAACCTTATTTCAATCAATGGAATCCAAATTGGGCAACCCAGCAAATTCCATTTCCTCAACACCAGCAATCTCTTTCCTTACCATCTAATGCCTCGCAAAATAACCAGTCAATCAGACCCCAACTGCCTGTGCAACCTAATCCCAACCCAAACAATAATAAAGCCTTGCAGGTAATCGATATTCAAAGTCAACTTGTCTCCCCTATGCAATGTAATGACATCCATTTACGCTCTGGGAGGATAGTTGAACCCATCATAGATGACATTACTGACTCTGAAAAAGAGGAAACTAGAAAGGAAAAGTCATCTAAAAAAGACACTGAAACTCTTGAATCATCTTCTAACAAGATTGTCCAAACAGCAGAGCCACCCTTTCCTGAAAGATTGGCTCTTACTAAAACATTTGAGCCACCAACTTTTAACCTTTTAGGAGAACTGCAGAATTTATATGTCAAAATCCCATTATTGCAAGCACTAAGAGATGTCCCTATCTATGCCAGAATTGTTAGGGATATTTGTATTAAAAATCCTGGAAGAAAAGCCAAGGAACCCCTCAGAGTTCATGTGATGGGGGAACTAACCACTTTGATGACAGAAAAAGACCCCCCTATGAAATATGGTGACCCCGGTCACCCTACAATAACAGTTCAGGTCGGAAAAACCTTTGTCTCTAAAGTTCTAGTAGATCTAGGTGCAGCAATAAATATTATGACACTTGAAACAGCACAATTACTGCAGTTGAAACACTTAATTAGGGAAACTCCAACCATTCTAGAGCTGGTTGACCGCTCTACAATTAAACCTAGAGGAGTCATTGAAGACCTGGTAATTTCCGTAGAATCTTGGAATTACCCAGCTGACTTTGTGGTGTTACAAACTAAAACAAAGTTGGGGGGTCATCCATTAATTCTAGGAAGACCTTGGCTGGATACAGCAGATGCTTTCATCAGCTGTAGGTCTGGATCAATGACAATATCTAATGGGCAGGAAACCAAACAACTGACTCTTTATCCTCATGCCACACCCACGATTAATAACGATAATTCAATATGGGTAGATTATGAGGATCAGGAAACCCAACCTATTTTAACTGTCGGACAAGATTTAACTCTCAAAGACTCAACCGAAGATGAACTAATCAGCAACTTTATTTCTGAACCTTCTTCGGTTAGCTCATAAATACATAATCACCTCACTGCAATCCTAGAATCTGGATCCCAGAACAACCTTGAAACTGAAAATTTACCTCAAATATTAGCTGGCAGTCCTTCCAAAAGTATAACAGTAGAAATCGAACCAGGAAAAACATTAAATATAAATCCTAATCTAACAGATGATCAAAAACAACAGTTAATGAAGCTACTCAAAGAAAATAAAGGAGCATTCG
>APFE031549891.1:0-23771 GCA_000404065.3 Pinus taeda
GTACTGCATAAGGTACAATTTCACTGTTTAGTGCTTGGGAAAGAGCATGTTTAGCTAATTCCTATCTTCCGATTCTGTATTTACAATCAGATCTGTCTTTCGAGACATTCATATTCTTGTATTAGCCTTTGTAGCATTTTTAATACAAGAGGACAAGCTTAGTTTGAGAGGCTTGGTCCAACAGATGTAACCCAGAAGGGGTGAACTGCTTCATCATTTTGATGTCTTTATTTGCTGAAGATGATATGCTAAATAAAACTTATATAAAGTGTTAAACAACAAATATACATAACTTGCACACACACATAATCACCTATTCAGCTGCAGAAAATTATTTGTCTTATTCCGAAAGACATCAAACTTCAAGTATGTGTATGTCAAAGACTTCTAAGTGTTTACTTTGTTATTTCTTTAGGTAGAGCCTGTCGAGGGCCAGGTAGCCTTTGGAACTCATCCTCTCTTTAGAGGTGACATGTACGGTGAATGCCCCTACAATCTATCTCTGTATAAGAAATAAGAAGTTTTCACCTTTTTAGAGGTCACTTGGAGCGTATAACTCACATTTGAAATTATAGAAAATGGATACTTTGCACCCTTAAACAAGTATATTCCATTTTCAGATCAATAAGCGACACATTACACATAAATCGCAAGGCACCCATAATTAATATTTACTAAATGCGTGCACATTTACGCGACTATGAGTTCATTCGAGAAGCCCAACTGAAGTCCTTAGTTACATTGAAATATATTTTGAAATATTTTAATATAAAAATCCAACTACTCTAAACTCATTGTTTATTTAATTTATTTAAGTACATTATAGATGCTTGAACATTTACGTGGTCAACATTTTGATCAATTAAAATTTGATTCACACTGTTTTAATATGATATTAAAAATACAATATGGTATTTTTTATTTATTTTTTAATTGTGTGCGAATATTTTTAGCCTTATTTATGGTGGGTTATATTGTAATGGTTTTTAGTCAAAAGTTATTAGTTTATTGTTCTATAATTGAGTGTGTAAATATTTTTAGCTTTGTTTGTTTATGGCCGATTATATTGCAATTGCTTTTTAGTTTAAAATGTTATTGATTTATTGTTATATAAAAAAATTGTACAATTTTATAAAGTTTTAAAAAATTAAGATGTTTTTTTGAAAAATTAAATTTATTATGAAAATTTATGAAATCCAAAAAACTTTACTTTTTATTGGTATAAATGTGGATAGATATTTTTATGGCCTTCAAATTTATAATGGTTAAAAAATAAAAAATATATTAAGAAATATAAATTCTTAAAAAATTATTTATTTGCCAAATATACTCATCTAGTATGAAATTGTAGTATGGATTAAAGAATTTTATTATCCTGCCAACTCCATCTTTTTGGCAACTTGGGCACTTGGGCCCCTATCAAGGCAACAAATATGTGGCCTGCCAATGGGCATTAAATGAGTGGGGCTGTATATGCCCACTTTTGAATAAGTGGCCTCCCAAAATCCAACAAATAACTGGCCTCCAAAAATCCAACAACCAACATATACAACCCCCCTCATTTAATACTTATTAACAAACTACTTATTTTCAGCGCTCTCACAAGCTCTACCTTAATTCACTTAAATTTACTTTATGATTATCCACCTCTAATAATGTTATTAAACATCACATTAACAAAATATACATAAGCTTTCTCATTTGATTAAAAGGTAAATATACATATCAATGATTTGTTATATGTTTATGCTTTGCAACAAAAAAAATTCACATTTATATTGATGTTTTAAGGCGTTCCGCTCTGAAATCAATTCCCCTAAGTGCCACCTTGCACCATTATGAACCTTCAGATTTAGTGATAGAGGATTAAAAAAAATCAAGCATTGAATTAATAATCAGTTAATAATTAATAATAATTTTAAGTTAATAATCAGTTAATAGTTAGTAATAATTAACTGAAAATTTAACTACTCAAAACTCATTTTAAGGATTTTCCTTCAGTGTCTTAATATGGAGAGAGAGAGATAGCAGAAATCGGAAAAGAAAAAAAACAATGAAGGCGGTTCTGTTGTCGGTATTCTGGAAAAAGGCAGAAGTATACAGTGAAGTCGATTCTGTTGCAGGTATTCTGGAAAAGGCAGAATACTTTTGTTACGCTGGATTTGATTCAGGTTCTATGGCCGATATTCTGGAAAAGGGATTCAGATTCCGTTGTTGGTATTTTGGAAAAGACAGAGTACTTCTAGTATGCACTAGATTTGATTCAAGTTCTGTGGCCGATATTCTAGAAAAGGGATTCAGGTATTTTGGAAAAGGCATAATACTTCAGATACATGTTGGATTTGATTCAGCAAACGTTATCGTTGTTTTTTGAATCTTATTGTACCTGGCAAGATTTAGTTGGAGGAACCTGGAAAGGTCTAGTTGGGGTTGAGATTGCAGGATGGTTGATGGAATTTGAAGGTAATATGCATTTACTAATATCTCTATGTTTTTTCCACTTTCTATATAAATTCCCAAATAGATAGATTTAGTTGGAAGAACATGGAAACATTTAGTTGGGGTCAAGATTGCAGGACGATCAAGAAAGGGAAAAGGGGTTTTATGTATCAATAAACACGATTAAACTATAAAGGGGTTCTAATTTGTACAATATTGTTTCATTATGTAGTGTGTTGTACAAGAAACATAGTCTTCGTGTTCTTGGACCTAGTACATGTTATGTGTCAAAGTCAAACATTATAACAACTTAAAATCTATTGGAGTATTTAGTTGGCATGAAATTTTATTAGTTTTGTAAATAGTTTTATTTCAATTTTTTACATATATATTTACATATTTATGCCCTACGAATAAAAGGTTTTATTTAGAAACAAGAAAAAGTGTGAAGGTAGATTTAATCACTTTTTTAGATTGTGTTTACATGGAACGCAATACTTTGGTTGATAAATTATCAAAAATTAGACTCTAAAGTTTAATACTTCAGGCTAGATTATTTTGCTTGAGTCTAGAAATGGTTTTTTTGCCAACGTTCTTTCTAAGTCTACATTTTTTTCTTGGATTAGTTTATATGTATTATATGTAATAGCTTAGTCAACATTTTTTCTTGGATTAGTTTATATGTATTATATGTAATATGCAGAGGCATCCCATATACACACCCCAAATGTACATCATTGTAGTGCGAGGGGATCTGCTATACATGGTCGGGCTCGTGATAGATCATGTAGGCCACCAAGAGTGCACGTTCCACTCATAGATCCTACCTCTGACATTAGTCAAACTGTTAGAGGTAATGTTTATGTCTTTGCTAATGATCATGCTACCTTTAGTGGACCTTCTTCACCTATTTTAGGTACACCTCTTGCATTTTTATATCCTCTTTAAACTTTATGTGTTTATGTCTTGAAATTGTCTTTAATTTTTAAATTGTCTTCAACTGATATGTATGAATTTAATGTATATGTTTTTTTTTTTCTAAAGCAAGTGTGGATCCTTCTATTTCATTAAGCCGAAAAATAGTGTACAATTTTTACAAATGTCCACCCGACGCCAAGGAATCAGAAAAGAAGGAAAATCCCAAGCCACCAAGGGCTAAACTTCTTAGCCTTACAACGAAAAAACCTAAACCCAAGGAACAACCAACAAAAATAAATCCTGGCCCCCTGAAAGCCCACGAACTTTCCCACTGCCCCACTCTCGGAAAAGCCTGAACCATATGAGCCATCCAAAGAAAAGCATTAAGATCAAAAGATGAGGAGGATATCACTCAGCCCAAAAAGACTGATGTTTAACTGTTCTTCCCCACCAAGATGCACGATCAAACTCAACCGTTGATCCCCTTCGACTAAATCCTACGGATGAGATTGATATCGCACCGGACAAGAAGATCCGGCTTTAGTGTGTCAAGAAGGGCAGTTTTCGGAACCCTCACCCTGCCACATGTTGTAGGTTGAATGGAATCGCCACGAAATCACCAAAACCGTTTCCCACTTGAAAGCGGTGTGATTGGCCGAAAACTGCCTGGGAGGCGGTTTTACATGTCGGGACTCCGATTTCTGAAAAATCCGGCTACCGGACAAAATAGGGTTCTTCTTGCGCATGTTAATCTCCCTCTCCTAAACCTGGAACCTTGTAAAGATTAGAGGCTTTCCACCGAATGAAGACTTGTGGGATTCGATTTGTTGCCCATGACGAACTGAGATCTTCATCTCGCTAACTCCTGGAGTATGAATGACCATACGTGGTCTTCTTCTTGCGAAAGAACAATATATCAGATATTGATAACACATTCAGGGGATAAATAAATTCAAGTTGGCCTCCTTGGCTTTGTGTCTAAACACTTCCCTATCTTCTTCCACTTGCTTGCAACATAGAGCTCTCAGTCTACTCGGATGCAATTCCTGCCACTTCACCGACACCTTATTCTCTATATAGCTGACCCCTTGGTTGGCCAGAAGATCCGCCAACTTATTAGCCTTTCTGAGAACATGGTGGAAACTGACAGTGCAAAGGCCTTGAAGATGGCTTTGAATTCTCTTGAAGACCAGAATTAATTTCCAATGTGTAGAGACTTTCTCCAGCGTAGTTCCATTATTTATTTTTTGCACTGAGTTGATGATTAACTTAGAATCCGCCTCTATCATAACATTGAAACAATTGTTTGGAATCGGAAAATCCAGGCATTGCTCCATAGCCATTAGTTCAGCCATGTTGTTGGTGGTTGTACCATGGTGGAAATGGAAGATTGATATAATACTTCCCTCTGCATTTATGAGGACACATCCATACCTAGTTGTTCCCGGGTTCCCTTTTGAAGCCCCATCAATGTTGTATTTTAAATAGCCTTCCGGAGGAGGATACTAGAATTGTTTCTTCGTATCGATAGAAATTACCTTCCTATTTAGGCCTAGGGGAGTGAGCCCCTGCATCCTCAGCTGCCTGAGAATTTTTAAATCTAAATCTGAGGGAGGTTTTTTAGGGTAGTTGCGAACCATGGTTCCCACAGTCTCCTTGAGCTATTTCAGGATTATTTCCAATAGGCGGTATGGGGGCGTCTTTTCATCCTTAAATGTTCTTTTATTCCTCTCCTTCCAAACGTTCCATATGATGAAGCTTGGAGTAAGAGCCCACGCTGAGATGAGAATTTCATAATCAAAAATATTTCTTCTCCAATTGTTAAGCGTATTAATAATGCTCCCTCTGTCTCTATCGAATTGCTAAAATATTGTAGCAAAAATGTCCCATAACCAGGAAGTGAAAATGTAGTTGTTGAGTAAATGTTCCATAGTTTCTTCTTGAGCCTCACAGAGCTGGCATCTTGAAGGTCCCTGAACACCCCTATTCCTGATGTTGTCCCAAGTTAGTATTTTCTTGTGGTATACCAACCACATGAAGAGTTTAATTTTCATCAACCCTTGGTGCCTCCAAAGGTTTTGCCAGATTTTGTTCCGAACTTGGGGATCTAGCTCAAGGAGAATGCCTTTTGCTTCCTTAAGATTAAAGGTGCCCTCTTTGTTATTTCCCCATCTTATTTGATCTTGTCCCTCTACAACTAAGATCTTCCTTTGTTCCACTATTTTCCCGAGCTCCTCTGCTTTTGTTTTCAGGAGATTGTTATCTCTGCAATCGATGTTTCTCCAGATTCTCCACTTTTCCGTATGATGAGAATGATTCCAGAAGTCTTTTACCTTAATTAATCCTTGGGAATTTGACTCCTTAAGATCCATGAAGTCTTCTTTTAACAAAATTGATTCTTGTTGCCACTTGTCTTCCCAGAAAAGAGCAAGATCTCCTTCTCTGATTTCCCAGAAGCTATTTTCTTGTACTAGTCTTCTATTCTCCCAGGCTTTGTTCTAGATATATGAGCCCTTTATATTTCCTAACATTTTTATGAGATCATTGTTTTTCCAGGAGCTAGCATATTTTCTTTCCAGATATTTTCCCATCGAGTCCCTCGATGCTGAACCTAATGCCACCAGAGTTTGGCCCCTAGAACTTTGTGAGAATCTCCTGATCATCCAAACCTGACCTTCCATGGTTCTTGGGCTTACAAATTTTTTCCCAAGACACTAAGGCCCATTTCTTCCTAGTCTCCTCCTTGCCCTAGAGGAAGTTTCTTTGAATATTTTTGAATTGCTGAAGGACTCCTTTTGGAGCTGGGAGGGCTAACAACATAAAAATAGGGATTTCTTGTAGAATAGCTTTAGTAAGAACTAACCTACTTGCAAGATTTAAATATCTGATGGTCCATTTACTGACTTTATCCTGTAACTTATTGATCAAAGGTTCCCAAATACTTTTGAGAATTGGTTTAGCAATGAGAGGAACTCCCAAGTATTTTGAAGGAAGGGAATCCCTTTGAAAGCCTAGAACTTTGGAGATGTTTTTCTGAATAGCAATATTGGTATTGAAGAAAAAGGTTTTTGATTTAGAGAGATTAACTTGCATACCTAAAGCCAAGGAAAAGAGATTCATAATTTTTTTGTAGGTTGTAGCTTCTTTGAGTGTGGGGATTCCCTGTAACATGGTATCGTCTACAAATTTTTGGTGAGTCAGGGCTTGACCATTTTCAGATAGCTACAGACCTTTAATCTTCCCTGTTGCTTTCACTTGCTTTATTGCCCTACCCATTCCTTACATCATGATGATAAAAATAAAGGTAGAGAGCGGGTCTCCCTGTCTGAGGCCTCTTGAAGAACTGAAAATATCCGAGGGAAAGCCATTAACGGATATAGAAAAACTGGAGGAGGTCACCAGTTCCTTTACCCATCTGACCCAATTATGATCAAATCCAAAAGCAATTAGAATTTTCTTGATGTAGGCCCAGTTTACCTTGTCATAAGCTTTGGCAATATCCAATTGCATGATCATGCCTGCCTGCCCCTTGCTAGTTAATGAGTCCACCACCTCTTGAGCTTGAATGATGTTATTAAGAATTTGTCTACCTTCCACATAACCTGATTGTTCCCCTGAAACAAGAATCGGAAGCAAAGGTTTGAGTCTGTTAGCCACAACCTTGGATATAATCTTATAGATTACATTGCATAGGGCTATGGGTCTATATTTATACGGTGTATGAGCAATGTCCTGTTTGGGGATCACAACGATGAAGGATGTATTGAGCGCTTTCAGAATGGTTTTGTTTAACCTGGAGTCCTCCACAACATTCAAAATATCGTGCTTAATAATATTCCAGCACGCTTTGAAAAAGTCCACGTTAAACCATTCGGGCCTGGTGATTTACCATTATGCATTTCTTTGAGGACTTCACTAAGCTCCACTTTCATTACTAGTCTATTAAGGTTGAAATTGTCCTCTCTGGACACCAGTTTCAGTATATTGCTAGTTACCTCCCTGATGAATTGCTCTCTATCTTAATTGTTCTCCTGAGTTATACCTTGGAAGTGGTGGACTAACATAGTTTCTATAGCTTCATAGGAGATCTGAAGCTCCCCCTCCTCATTCTTGATTGAAGAGATTCTGTTATGAGTTCTATTGGCCATGGTGGCTCTATGAAAAAACTTAGTGTTACGCTCTCCTTCTTTGAGCCATTGAACTCTAGACTTTTGTCTCCAAAATATTTCCTCTTGTTTACATAGATTCTCCCATTCTTGAAAATGTTTATCCGCTTGATGACTAATGCCTTTATCAAAGCCTTCTTTGATCAGAGCTTGGTTGAGAACCTTCCTTTTGTTTTCAACAACCTTTTTCTCCTCAAAAATATTTCCAAAATCCTTCTTGCTCCATTCTTTAAGCCGGAGCTTGATGTGCTTTAGTCTTTTGTGAAGAATATACATTCTAGTCCCCTGAATCTACAAATCTTCTGACCACCATTTTTTAATGTTGCTGATGAAGTCTGGGTGTGACAACCAAATATTTTCAAATCTGAAAGGTTTGTTCCTGGAAGTACCTATATCCTTAATCTCCAATTGAATTGGCTAGTGGTCTGAGCCTTCAAAGGGAAGAACTCATGTTGTTACCTCTTTATCTGTCAGCATGAGATTCTCAGAGATGAGGAATCTGTCTAACTTTGAGGCAACATGGGGACCTCCTCCTCTTTTTTTATTCCAAGTAAAGAGGCCAGTATTCCAATTAGTGTCAACAAGATTCATATTATCTAAAAAGGTTTGGAAAGCTAAGGAGTCTTTACCTAGATATTTTGTTCCTCCTTTCTTCTCTGAAAGAGATTTGATCATGTTGAAATCCCCTCCCATGATCTAGGGTATATCTGCATGTCTGTCCCTGAGATCCACTAGGGAATCTAGAAACCTGAGTTTGTCATCTATTCTCTGAGGACCATAAACGTTTGTGACCAAAAAAGGTGTCCCTTTCTCCTACCAGTTGAATAAC
This sequence comes from Pinus taeda, assembly GCA_000404065.3. Taxonomy (NCBI): domain Eukaryota; kingdom Viridiplantae; phylum Streptophyta; class Pinopsida; order Pinales; family Pinaceae; genus Pinus; species Pinus taeda. The sequence goes on from APFE031549891.1 coordinate 8,353, forward strand.
AGCTGATAAATAATTTCTGGAAGCCTTAGCATCCAGAATGCCTATTTTGTGGGGGTTCCATAGGGTGAGTATTCCCCCTACTGTATTCTTTTCTTTGACTTTAAGAAACTGAAATTCGCTGAGCCATTTGCTATGAATTTGTCTTAATTTTTGAATGGAACATTTCGTTTCTTGGATGAAATATATATTCGGCATTTCTTGTTTCATTCTGTTACTAAGCATTCTTTGCTTTCTCTTACTCCCTAGACCTCTAATATTCCAATATGTGAAATTCATTATTAAAGATTGGTAAAGGAGTAGCTGGCTAGATCTTTCATCCTACTTGAATCAATCATCAGCTTTCCACACTCCATCAAGAGTTAATTCTGCTTTTTCCTACCTCTTTTCTTGCCTCGGTTTCTAGTGGCTAGTCCCAGAGTAGTTTTCATTGTTTTCACATCTTTGTTGTCCTGCTTATTGATGTTTTTTCCTCTTTCTAGCATTTTAGCCTACGTTTTCCATAGAAACAACTATTGTATTCTGTTGAGCTCTTCTTAAGGTAATGAATCCACTCCTCCCATGGTTCCTTACATTAAGAACCCTTCTAGATCTAGGTTTTCTTTGTTAAGAATTTCATGTAGTTCATGGTCCTCCAGGTCCATTTCATTCTGGGTCATTTCCTGATCCATTTCTTGTTCATCATCACTCATTGTAGCTTCTTTCTGGTACTCAATATTTTGTGTTTGTTCCCGGTTTTCTTCCTTCTCCTTTTCTACAATACTTCATTCCATTGCTTGATCTTCTTTTGTGATCTCTTCCTCTTCTTGAAGCACTTGGAATCTATTCTGCCTGAACTATTTTCCTTCGTCTTGAGGTTGTTTCAGTCCTCTTTTACCTCCTTTACCTCGACTAACCACTTTCTGGAAGCTATCTGTTTCTTTCATTGTGTTAGTTTTGCTCTTGTTTACTTCTTTGCTGAGCGGACAATCTCTGAAAAGGTGTCCATGTTCATGACATTTGCGACATCTGAACAAAATGTGTTCATAGTCTATTGTTTACATCCATTCTTCATCATAAACTTCCAAGATCACCTCATCTGGTAGAGCTCTTGATAGATCCATTTCCACACATATTCTGGAAAATGAAGTATATTTTCCCCTTCTAGTGGCTTTAGAGGCTTTGACATAGCAACATAATTTATTGCCTATGGCAGTTAACGATTAATTTTGCCGGTAAACAGGAGGTAGAGAATAGAGCCTTACCCAGACCAGAACTGAAGTGAAATTTTCCCTTTCTGGAACAAAATTCATCATCCATGGTCTGATGTAGAGTCCTGCTACAACATAGAAGTAAGGCCCTCCTTCAAATATTTTGTCCTTGTCTTCAATATTCATGAACACCACCATAAAGAATCCCTTAGAACCAAGATGTAGAGAAATTCTCCCTTTAGGTTTCCAGTGGTATTTAATCCACGACTGTAAAGATTTTTTGGAGGGCCATAGTCCCATGAACTTACAGATGATGGCATACGTCCGCATGTGCTCCCTATGCGCCTGCAGATCTGGATCATTCAAAATAACCCTGGGTGTTATCTTTGTTTTGGGTTTGCGGGGTCCTTTTTGTTTTTTGTCTTTAGTTCCCTATTTTTCGTGTTTGGCCTCTTTGTCTTTTGTGCCATTCTTTTCCTTATTTATGGCTTCTTCCGTTTCCTCTTCCATATTTATTTTCCCTTCCTCCCCAGTTCCTCTAGCATTTTCTAGAGGTTTCTTGCCTCTGTTGGCCACGGCCTCATTGTAGGAGGGAGTGGAGATCCCTCCTCTATAGCCCTCCATAAGGTTCATTGACTACAACTAACTGCAAGCTTCGTTGTTCGCCCTCAGCTCTCATCCCCTCACAAACTCGTGTGTTACAAATAAGCCTAAATTTAATGTATATGTTATTATGCTTCTTGTTTGTTAATTATATATGTTAAATTATGTTTATGATTTGTAGACCCTCAATGGGGTGAATCTAAGGATTGCAATGCAACACCAATCCCTCTGTGGGATGATGCTATAGCTCATATCACATTGGAGGATGTTACGACCCAACATACGTGGATCACACGAGACTTGTGTAACATCCCTGTCAGTTCACCTACTAGTCATAGTTTGTCTTTGATGCTAAAAAGCATCAATAGGTTGATCGAGACGTACCGGAGGACGGGTCGATAGAGCCACCTCCTATAGTCCATACAGAGGATTAGGAGGCATGAGGTTAGAGGCCAACATACTCGGGAGGTGGTGGAAGAGGCTACCAAGAACATTGATGTTCGTGGTGAGTTGTTCGACATCCCTCTAGATCGCTCTGCTAGACATAAAGGTCGGATTCCACTGAAATATTTTAAGAATGTTGATGCGACCCCTTTTGTGTATGATCAATTCATTGGAGCTTGGGGTCGGTTCCCCCACCATGACCAAGTCGTCGTTTATTTTGCTAAGCATATATATGTAGAGTTCATGTTACATATGAAGCTAGAAAACACTAATACCAGATCTCATTATTATGGACCCAGCTTGGGACATACATATGATCATGAGGGGGCTCGTAGGGACCTTGGGCATGTACCACCACCTTCGAGATTCTTACCACTATCATCTCGAAGCATGGTCTTGCCGACATAGATAGAGAATTCATCACAACTTAGTGTTGAGACTAGGGAGACCATTGCAAATAGAATGTAGGCGTCATTGGTCAGTGCACATGTTGCATTGTATGGGGAGATTAGGATACCACCACCATTGCCTTGCGATACACCAATTCCTCTATATTATGATTCATTTCTCGTGACTTTACATGCTTACCATATTTTTATATATGCATGTATGTTTCATGATGTCATCTGTGACACTTAGAGGGTGCACGACCCACGTGACACCGGCCAGGTGTATCTCTCTCTCATCCTCTCTCTCTCTCTCCTCTCTCTCTCTCTCTCTCTCTCTCTCTCTATTATATATATAATATATATATATAATATATATAAAACTTTGTACTCTTATTCTTAAATTATGCATAATTATTTATATTAATTTCTACTTTGTATTAAATTGCATTTATATTAATAATTTCATGATAACATGTAGACACATCCCAACTACATGGATGAACTTATGAGGTCATCCGAGGGGTAAGTTGATAATTTAGGCCATCCTCCACAACATCATGTTTCCATGCATTCTCCTCCATAATAAAACACATGTGGAGGAGAGTCATTATGTACAACCACATGGACCAACATTTGAGGCAAAACAAAATATTCCTGAGATTTCAATATTTTTTTAGGTTACGCATATATACTAATTAAATTGTAGACTAATTATAATTTGTCCTTGCCATTGTGTACACAGGCCCATATGCAGATTGTTATTGATGTCGTTGTTATCTGGACACATGAGTGGGATTTTGGGTATAGAGGCATTGATGATGTAAGTCCATCAATTTAGGCCCCAATCATTAAGCCACAGGTAGTGGAGCGTGAAACCCAAATTCATCAGACCCCCATCCTATCTGACTTACATTCGAGCTCGAATGAGGTTAGTAGATTAATGTATATGTAATTAAAAATGTGGTTCAAAATCCTTTATTTCCATACTGTTTATTTTGTACAAATAATAATATAATTAGATTGAATTTGAATGTATTATATTGTACTACCAGCTTATGGACACCTACTTTTCACAATGGAACTCACATAGGAGTTCTAGTGGTACTTAGAGTGGATAGTTTGTATATTTTCAGGTCCATTCTAAAGGGCACGTTCATATGTGATACAAAGTTTGTATATTTTTATACATGGATAGTTTATGGATGAACATGAACATTATTTCAGTTTATGGATGCCTATTATTTCAATTTGTGGATGTTCATGTGATATATATATATATATATATAAATAATTTATTGATACATTCAGTATTTCAATTTATGGATTTGTATTAATCTTGTTTATGGATGTTCATTATTTTTTGAAGTTGATGGATTTGCTAAAATTATTTCGCTAATTTAAAAAAAAATCTATATACTATAACTTTTATTACAAAATATAGCAATTTTGATTTCTAGTTTCATAGACTAAGAAAATAAGTACAATCTTAAGTTATGATGCAATTCACTTTGAAACTTAAAATGAACTAAAATACATCATGTATAAATTTGATATTGAGCATGGAATTAAGTACAATCATGCTTCACGGTGGCTTGCAGAAAGTGTCTTTTAGTGCAATCAACAGGTATGCTATTGCAATTCAATTTTAAAAATAAATTATTTGAATTAGAAAGTCAGCCATATTATAATAAAAAGTATATATATGATTTTTTTTGTGACCCACCTGTAATCGTTGCATGGTAGAATTTTTTAAGTATTTCCATCAATTTATTATCTCAAGGTTCAATTGAAAAACAAAAATAGGATTTAAATAAATTTTATTCAATTTTAAAAGATTTCATGTAAACAACAAATAGATTTTATTCAATATTATTCCTTTTGAGATTATCTACAAAATCTTAGTCATAACATGCTATAAGTTAATCATATTGAAATTTAATATATAGGTCCAAAAACAATATATGATAGCATTTCTATAATTTTATATAATATTATCAGCTCTCCTAAATTTACTTAGTTATCCACGTATTTCCATCAATTCCTTATGATTGAAATAAAGTTTTATTCAATTTAAAAAAAAACTCAAATATGATGGAAAGTAAGTCCTATTAAATTTTAAAATATGTGGAGTTATAAAATTTACAAATATAAGTTTTATTTGATTTTATTTCGGTTGAGGTTATGTACAAGATCTTAGTCATAATGCACAATGTCAATAATGTTTTTGTTCTTACATTAAAATCAATGCATAATGTAAACTATTTACCTAGAAATTAATTTACACCATATTCTAGTTACATCAAATTAGAAATCAACATCTTCACTAAAATCAATGCATCTAATGCAAACAATAAAATAGGATGAGAAATCAACATCTAAATTGAAATCAATACATCTAATGAAAACAATCAAATAGGATTAGAAATCAACATCTACACCAAAATCAATGCATCTAAAATTGCAAGCAATCAAATGGGATTAGAGATCAACATCTACACTGAAATCAATGCATCTAGTGCAAGCAATTTTCTTCCCTTTCTCTCCCTCCTCCATATATATCAATGCCGCCTCCATCTCTCCTTATTTGTCTCTCTATCTCACCCCACCAAACACACGCTCTCTCTCTCTTCATATCTATCTTCTTCCCTCTATCCCCCATCTATCTATATCTGTATCTCCCTCAATTTCTCTTTATTTGTCTCTCTATATCACCTCATAAACATACACATTGTTTCTCCATATATATATATATATATATAGAATCCCTATCTCTCTCTCTTCTCTCTCTTCCCCTTCTCTCGTGCTACCCTTCTAGCTCGCTTCCCTCCACTCTCCTCTCTCCTCTCTTTCATCCCCCTTGTCACTCCTCTCTCTCTCTTCCACATTTCTCTCCTATATGTCTTTCTTCTTACTCCTCTCTCTCCCCCTCCCTCTCAAGTCCTCTCTCTCTTCCTTTCTCTCCTACCTCCCTTTGTCTCCCCCCTCGTCTCTCTTTCTCTCTTTCTCTCTCTCTCTCTCTCTGTCTCTCTCTTTCTCTCTCTCTCCCCTCTAACTTTGTTGACTATCTCCCTCCCTCTCTCATTCTCCCGCCTCCTTATCTCCATCTCTCTTTATTTATGTTTCTATCTCACCCCCAAACATGCACACTCTCTCTCCATCTCTCCCTTGTCACTCTCTCTCTCTCTCTCTCCACCTTTATCCCTCTATATGTCTTGAACTTATTCCCTCCTTATCTTTTCCTCCAACTCCATCTCTCGAGCTCCCTCTCTTTCTCCTCCACTCTCTCCTCCTCTCCCTCTCTCCATATTTGTGTCCCCCTCTCTCACTCCTACCCTTCTCTCCCTCTCTCCCCCCTCTATATTTCAAAAAATTTAAAATAGTTTGACAATTAAAATTTATGTTTATTTTTATTTTTATCTTTTTTATGTCATGCAACAATTTAATTTTTTATATAATGCAGATTTTAAATGTGTGTTGTACATTCACTTGGAAGGAAAATGATAATTTTCCATGGAAACCTTATCTAAACTTTTCCAAAATATTAATGTCCCAGCTACCTCCATCAGATATACATATAGTGCTTCATGTACTCCAATTGAAATTGTTTAGTTTTATTTCTTTAGGTAGCTTTAGGTTATGATTACTTTAGGATTTTAAAAATATTATATTTAATTATGTTGGATTTATAAAAAAAATAGGTTAAATAAAATCAACATATTGAGTCACCTTGTATGACTCTTTTCGTTTTAATGTCTCTTTTGCTGACGTCGGCATATATCAACCACGTTTATTAATTTGGTTGTGCTACTATATATTATAATATAAGAAATTTTATATTTTGTTAATCCAAAAATAAGAAATTTAATAATATATAATATACAAATATATTAATACTAAATTTCTAAATATTAATATCAATGTTTCAGTAATTTAATTATGAATAAATTAATAATATAAATAGATAATAAATAATAATTTAATATTAAATTTAAATTTAATAAGGTTTCTACATGACATGATCACAAAAGTTATAATAAATTTTGTAATTTTAAAATGTGATCAAAACTTTTGTGGAACTTAAATTTATGATCTATTCAAACTCAAGGTATATGATAAGGTATATTTTGAGCACAAACAACTATACATACACATTTCCCCCATATTAGGTTGTATAATGTGCATCTCTGTGCAATAACATAAAAAATTTCTAATGTTGTTCATAACCTAGATCCAGTTGAATGTTGAGTTTCAACAAAATAATATCATATTAACTTGGTTAAATTATTAATGGATTAAATTTTAGATTTTTATTGATTCTAAAATCTAATTATGGGATTCATATTTTTTTATAGAGGCTCAATCGAGCCCCTGTTAACCACGTAAATGACTTGATCAAGGGTTTATGAAACACTCAATCGAATTAACTAAATTTGAAATTTAAGAGCTCAATCAAGCTTCTAAAGTCCTAAAATCTACAATTTCAGCAACACTTCTGCAACATTTCCTACAACACCATTTTGTACCCTAGTAGGCTTAGGGAAAAAATTGTTCTTAGGTGGTAGAGTTGAACACATTGGATTCATAAAGGAATCCTCTATCCAATGGCATACGAGTTTGAAAATTTTGAATTCATATTATATTTTTCATCTAATTTCTTTTAAACATAATGCCTGAATCTTTTTGAACAATTTTAAAGATGTTGAGTAAAAAATCAATAACATAAAATATACACAAGGAAAATAATTCAGAAAATACCACTACCTTTGTTTAAATAGTTGAAAAAACCTTGCGCAGACACATGTGTCTGCAATTTGCAATTGAAATATTACTTCATAAACTTTGAAAAATAATAAAAGTTATAATTTTGCATAAAAAACAAATTCTTAATATGAAAAATTAGCTCTCTCCATGTACATCATATATATATATAAATATATATATATATATATATATATATATAAATAAATATATATAATATATATAATATATATATGAAAAGTACACATTTTAGACTAACTTATTGCTATGTGAACACACACATGACCTCTTTAAGATGTGTGAAAATTTGCAAGGACAAATGTTTCATTTAGTGGAAATTTGACATATTATATGATAGTAATTTTTTTTGCAAAAAAATATCATTACGAAAATAACATAATTCTCCACAAATTGTCCTTTTACTCTAAATCAAAAGTCGCAATGCTTATATGAACTTTGAGGGCTTCAATTGATAAGAGAGTAAAATTTTGAAATTCCATCAGCACATTTGGCCCAAAAGTGTGATCCATCTTCCTGCATTCACCCTGTAGTCATACTTGTTAACATGACAATACAAATATACATGAAATGTTCAAAATAAATTCTAGCTTTTTGTATTCCTTAAAGTTATAATCCACATTTTCGTATTGCTTTACATTGTCTCATCTTCTTTTTGTTCTTCCATTGTAGACCCAATTGACAACTTAGAATTTTAATAAGTTGAAATTGTGTTTTTATTTTTAAAATTTAGAGGATTTAGTAACTAGTTTGGGTTACGTAGGCAAGGTCTAAGTCAAATCTAGCTAGTTGTCACTCTAACCCTAGGCTAGTGCCAGCAACCCACAACCCAACACCTAGTAGAAAACTTATGATTTAGCAAGAGTTAAGGCGTCCCGACTAGGGTGATCTACCCTTATAGATTTATCACAATGGGCCAACATGTCACTCCATAGGAATGGAAGTTGTGTGCAGAGGATTGCAAACATTTTTCCCAACTACTCGAGCTAAAACTATGTGATAGTTGGAATCATATTTTTTACTATATTCACAACTATATGTGGAGTGTAGTATACTTAGCTTGAAGTCCTTCAATTTGCCTCTTTTCATTATGTAGCGTTCCCAATATGCAAGTAAATTCATAATTTCTAACATTTTCTTGATATGCATCCTGCTAGTAGTTGAGAAAATTGAGTTCTTATGGTTAGTGATATAATCCTCCTACCTTTTCAAGAGTACATGAATATTAGTGGTCCCAAATAATGGGTGTCTCATATAATTCCCATGGTCCATACTATTTTTTTTTTCTCGGTAAAAGACTATCTAGACTATTGTATTATATGTACATGGAAACTGTTACAATCAGTGAAGCATGCCGTCCAGGGCCAGCAGTTGCGCCCTGGATTTCTGAGCATGAAAAGCTCCCACGTGGGGCTGTGTCTACAAAATTCCAACATTCAAAGGCTCCCTCGCAGGGGCAGCATCAGCTAAATTCCCATAACCCTTTTCAAAATTAACATCATCTCTCCATGGAGGCCCGACAGACAAAAAAACTAAAGCGTTAAGGTGCAACATTACCCAAAATAAACACATTACTGCCCACGCAGGGGCGCCTTACTGAAATTGACTGAAGATAATGGCTATCAGACAGCCAAATCTGATCCAACATGAACTCAACCGAGAAGGGGATTGACCAAAGACCATTCTGATATGAACAAGACAGAGGCAGAGATGTTTGCTGCCTGACATCATAACCAAAATGCAAAATTAAATTACCCGGTGTTGCTTCAATCCTGGGAACGGGCGGAGGGTGGACGGTGGTCTGCAAGATGTGCCTCAGCCTCCTCACATAGGCTTTTGTCCTCCACGACGTGTGCCCAGCCATGGCCTTCTTCGACGCCTTCCCACATCGCCCTCCACTTCTCCTCGGTGAAGCCCGGAGGAGCTGGCCCCAATGATGGCGAGGGAGCTTGCACGGGTTCCTTCCCCTTGCCGTCAGCTTCCAACAATGGTTGCGGAGCTGTTGCGTCCACTTCCTCTCCTCCTAGTGGCATTGGTGGTGGCGCAACCGGGTCTTCCACTTCTTCAGGCGATTTGGTAAACAAGATTGAGATGTGGGCTTTGATGCCTGCGTTCTCCGATGTGCTGCCCAAGGAGAAAATGACAGAGCCAAAGGCTGGAAGCCCTGTCTCTCCCGCACTCGCACTACCAACCTCCAAGAACTGTCTAGCCTGCAATGGTGTTGCTTTCGCCCTCCGATGGCAGTAGCAACAGCAACAATGATGATGCTCCTCTGCTGCTGGGCGTCGAGAGGATGATCCTCTTCTTGGACCTCTCCTGCTCAGCTGCCACTCTCGAATCCTTGCCATTGAGCTATCACCACGTTTGCCCTGTTCCAAGACCTATGCCAACTGAATGATGACCCCGCGGTGCCCTGTGGGAGAATTCGAAGGCAGAATTGCCTCAGAAGCGCAAACACCAGGTGAATTATGCCTTCGTTTCCGCGCGGAGTACCACCAACTGCTAAAGTTGCAGTCGTTCTCCCCAGACCAGGCTCTGCATGAGCGTCGAATGTCCCCCCAATCCACTTTCCCCTGACCCTGCAGAAATCTTTGCTCAGCTTTGTGATGAAATTGCACTCCGCCATCCTGCGTATGAATAAGCATTTTGATGCCTCGGTTCGAGCCCGCCTTAATGGCTTTCTGAACTTCCCTGCTGTTCCTCTGCTCTGCATTGAATGCCGGCCTTCCCACCTTAATTCTCGACGGCTTATGACCATAGCCTCTTGTCTTTGGCACGGGGCAGCACATGCTATGCATGTGTCTCGTCCATCTGAGACGTGCCTTCACCCGCATCCGGGAACCATGGTCCATACTATTAACATTACATAAAATTTGAAATAACACCTTAACCCACCCATAATTAATAGTCTAGCATATTTAGCAATGTGTTTGCTTTATAACATCCCTCGGAAAACTAGTGGTATAATAGAAATATGAAGAGAAGAATAACCTTTTGTAATTCAATCCAAAGGGAACTAGAGGGATTTAGGAGGAGTATACAAAGTTGTAACAACTAAACAAAAACACAATGTTGAACAAACCAAGCCTACTAGATCACCAAGCTAAGTGACTCAAACTAGAAGTAAGGGAACTTGAGTAGTGAAAACTAAAGCCAACTGAATCTAAACCATGCAAACCAAAGCCAACAAGACTTGAGCCACACAAATTATGCTAACAGAAAAAGTTGATCCACCTGAAGCACGCAAATTGGAGCCAATAAAACATGAGCCATGCAAGCCAAGGCCAGGGGTAGGGTCCCATAAGGGTAATTGAAGAGAGATAGAACCCAATCTAGAGCCCTGAATTATATCAAGATGGAATATAACTAAAACCTACAAGCATATAAATCAATTAGAGACCCCAAGCTTTAAGCCTGTAACAAAATCCATTATCCCATTTACACTAAAACGTAACATTCAGAGCAAATGAAGAGCACACTCCCACATTATTCATCGAGTGTGAAGGTATGATGGGATTATTACTTCTTGGTTTTTGTGAATCATAGTTAACTCTCCAATGCAAATGAACATGTCAGTTGTTCTCATGCAAGTCCACTTCATGACTATGGATAAATACTTAAGGGGTGGGGTAGAATGCAACCATGCATGTTGTTCTTAAACTAATGTAGCTGAGAATAACAATCTTGTTGACTAGATGGTTTTCTTTTGATTGAAGCATCCTTAGAATATGAAAGAACTCAAAACTTTGAAATGTGATGTCTTTCATTTTTATTCTCTTGATAGTTCTTATAAGCCTCCATTACTTGAAGAGAAGACTTCTAATATCAATTTGATGATTAGTGTTAAATCCCCATTATAGTAAGTCTTTTGATATGATTTTCGTTAATAAGCCTCAATCTAAAAAATTAAACTAATACCTTTACTTAGTTACTTTAAACTCTAACAAGTCACCATTCAAAAGTGTATTTTTAGTTTCCTCTAAAATTAAGAACAATCTTCATCACCCATGACTATATAATTTTATATTAGTAGTTCAATAAAAGAATAAGATATTTCTAAAATTGAAAAGAAAATATTATTATATTATAAAAATATTTTTTAATAAAAAATAATAAAAATTTCCAATTTAGAATTAGTAACTATTTTTAAAATTAGAATTTGTAATTATTTTTTAGTTTTAAATGCTCCCTGAAACCAAAATTTATGGAAGACATATACACATTTTCATTATACATGTCGTAGATAGTATTACACATTCAATTTTTATTTTGATGAAGTATTACGATTGGCAAGCACTAACCGGGTCCGAAGTCTCGTTCGGTTTTAGGTCGCTCCACTTACTTGAAATTAGGTTTTCGGCTCCACTCCAAGTACGTACGTCTCATTTTATTTTTTCAATTTGCTCTGACCGGAGGCAGGTGTGCCTCTGGACACGCGTGCGTTCACGGATATTCAAATTAGATTTAATTAATTAAAATATTTTTAATAATAAAACACTTTTAAGTATCACCAAAATCACATAGAACTTGGAGGCACTGGACATGGGTTCCCAGCACAGACACGGATATTGAAATTATCAATTGTCCCAAAAGGTACAAAGAGAAGCAGATATAAATATTAAATTGGAATTGTTGAATTTTTATATAAGAGTTAATTGGTTTGTTGAAAACTTTGTGCAATCACTTTTCTTTAGATGTTTTGTTTATATCTATATTACTTTTAAGTATAACCAAAATCACATAGAACTTGGAGGCACTGGACACGGGTTCCCAGCACACACACGGATATTGAAATTACCAATTGTCCCAAAAGGTACAAAGAGAGGCAGATAGGAATATTAAATTGGAATTGTTGAATTTTTATATAAGAGTTAATTGGTTTGTCGAAAACTTTGTGCAATCACTTTTCTTTAGATGTTTTGTTTATATCTATATTACAAAGAACACACTGTATGTCTTATTTCATTTTAGAGTAAGTTAATTACCCAAAATCAAGAAACCTTTATAGATGGCCAAGCATATACAAAGCTTGCTAGCTAGTGACGAAGGCAATAACCACCATGAATATCCCATACCAATATATTTCATTGAAAACCATAATTGTATATTGCATTTAGAAAGTCAAAACATAATATTAGAAAACATGTTGATATATTGTTATTAAAAAGTTAACTCCATTAGAAACCCTGATATTATTATTATATTTTATAAAGAATAATTTACATATATAAAATGATGCTACATTGAAAGCCATAATTGTATAGTGCGATTAGAAAGTCAAAATATAATAATTATAATAATAATATAATTAAAATAATAATTAATAATAATATAATTGAAACGATAAAATATAAAGATTCATAGTAATGATCAAAACAACCCAATCTGTAAATTGTAATAGTAAGGGCATTTTAAGAATAAGCATAACTTTGGAGGAAAGTTGAAATTGATATGTTCATGTCAAACATTTTTTTTACCTGTGCAAAAAGTTGAAGAACACTTTTGGACATGTAAAAAGTTGCTCAGGAGAGGTTGAGATTGAAAATATATAATCATTTTGGGCGTATGTGGTGGGTGAGAAAGTAAAGGTTGAAATTGAATTAATTTTTCATGATATAATTATGATATTGTGTGATAAAATATTAAAAAATATAAAATCCCAAAGTAAAAGTTGTTCCAAATAAATTTACTTTATTATAAAAGAATGTTGTATCTCCGTGCTTATTGTTCTATATCTATATACCTATTTGAAAATGGAAAAACACCCACTTTAAATTCAAACTATACTCCTCTATTAACAAGAAATACTTTATCAATATGAAATCATATACCATATACCTGTCTTAATTATATCCACTTTATTAATGTGGATCCATGAGCTGGATGACACTTGTGGCCATATAAATGTTTAAAGTCAAGAAGCTTGGTGATAATCGAGCAGTTAAATAATATTTTTGAATTTTAAATATTTAAAAATGGTATATTTACTCTGCATCAAAAGATACTTTTAATGGCAGAAAAGGGAAGCTGCCTAGCTTTTACAATTTCTAATTTCAAAAAACAGGAAGCTGCCTTTACTTTTATAATTTTGAAAAACAATATGATAGAATTGAATAAAATATCATAGTCCTGAAATGAACAAAATTATATAAAATATAATAATATTAGACTGGAATGAAATAAAATTAAAATAAAATATTGAACAAAGAAAGTAGTAATCTTTCCATACAAGTAAACTTTAGTCGCTAATATTGCAGAGGGAAATTCCATCATATTACAGAATGAAATCCCATCCTATTACAAGTAAAACTGAGAAATTTCATATACCACAATACAAGTAAAATTGAAACCAATCTTGTAGAGTGAAATCCCATTATATTACAGAATGAAATCTCATTCTATAGAGAGCTGATGGACAAGGCATGACATAGACTTTGTAGAGTGAATCCCCTAATCTTGTAGAGTAAATCCCAACATATTACAAAATGAAATAGCACTCGAAAGGATTTACCAGAGACATTACAAAAATCACTATCACAGTGGAGAGCTGCTTCACAAGGCAGGACATGGATTTTGCTTACAAGATGTAAGCCCTTCATTCACCACAGAAACTCTTGTTGTTGAAGATGAGAAGTAGCACAAAAGTTAGTCATTCCACATCTATTACAAACTTAAAACAATATTAACATCCTGCAATACACAAAGAAACTTTATAGAAGATTGTGTGTTCGTAAAAGATGTTAGAACCTGAAAGGTACTGATCAAATCAAAATGATAGGTCTCAAATATAAGTCTTTTTCTTTAGTTTAATAACCATTTTGGGGAAAAGAAAGCATCTTCTAGTACAAAACAATTTGGAAAATAAATGTTTTGAGCTAATTAGGTGTGCACCAAAATATGCACAATCCGGTGAAGGGTGTGATTTAGTTTATCTTAATTGCAGATTGTAGCCCATTTCTTGTTGTAATGGATTAAAATCTTTTCATTAATGGAACCATTGTTTTGAAAACAAGTAATTCTGGCCAATAAAGTAATGGTTCATTATTAAATCAACCAAGTGCTAGGCCATCCTTCAAGATCCCGGTCTCACTATGATTTGCCGCACTTCCATCAGATGAATTTAAAAAAGGATAAGACCATATGCAAAATGCAAGAAATTTTTATGGAATAACCTTCAAACCTGGCACCTAAGCTAAAGGAAGCCTCTCTTTGCACTGCAACCCCTTGAGGTATGTTTCTATGAAGCATCTATAATAATATATAATAATATATATATATATATATATATTATATATATATATATATACTATATATATACACTATATATAATATAGATATATGATATATAGAACTGGGCAAGATTTCAATTAATCTTTTTACAACACCATTACTGAGTTTAAATAATTTGACATATGACCGAGTAATGGGAGAAAGCAAATGCAACAACTAAAGTGCTATATCATCAGCCATGAAAATTTGCTTTTGTGGATGGAATCCTCCGAGAAGACTTAGAACAAAAGTTTTGACCCTTTTAAAGGCATTGAATAAGTGGCACTCTAGGATATGCCTGCCTAAAACTATATATTTCTTGTAAACCTATGCTATATGGTTGAGCCACAATTTTTTAGAATATAAATTCTAACTGTTATTGTGCAAAAAAAGGGCAAGTTTAGCACAAAGAAACTTTATAGAAGATTGTGTGTTCGTATAAGATGTTAGAACCTGAAAGGTATTGATCAAATCAAAATGATAGGTCTTAAATATAAGTCTTTTTCTTTACTTTAATAACCATTTTGGGGAAAAGAAAGCATCTTCTAGTACGAAAAAATTTGGAAAATAAATGTCTTGAGCTAAATAGGTGTGCACCAAAATATGCAGAATCCGGTGAAGGGTGTGATATAGTGTATCTTAATTGCAGATTGCAGCCCATTTCTTGTTGTAAGGGATTAAAATCTTTTCATTAATGGAACCATTGTTTTGAAAACAAGTACATCTGGCCAATAAAGTAATGGTTCATTGT
>APFE031549894.1:21822-60067 GCA_000404065.3 Pinus taeda
TGCACATTATTGAGATCGAAAAATTGTTCCATCTGTAATATCCATGTTGCGGGATCCTTGCCATCAAACTTCCTCATATCGATTTTTGGAATATGGTGGGTCTTCGGTCCAAAATTAGAGTCTTTGGAATCACGATTAACATTTATTTTGTTTTCATCATGAGTTTCATTTACTAACCTTTCACCATCAGTGACCCTTTCTTGTAGCAACTTATTCATATTTATCTTCAATTCTTCCATGTCTGTCTTCAAATCAATCTTCAAATCATCCATCTTAGCTTCCACGTCATTCATCTTAGCTTCTACACCTTTCTTTAAACAATCCATCTTAGCTTCTACGCCTTTCTTTAAACCATCCATCTTAGATTTTTTTCCTTTTTGTGCAAGTGACACTTGTTGCACTTGGTCTCGTAATTTTGATATATCATGTTGCATTTCTTCCTCTTCTTCATGAGTCATGCTAGAGCTTTCAGGTCACCTACTAGGTGTTTCCATTTTCTTTCCTCGGGGCGTCAATTACCGATAATAATGCTTTACTATGCCCTTTGAATTCCTTCAAAATAATTTCTCAAACCAAGCTTAAGTAAACATTTAAAAAAATACACACACCTTTTTTCACTTTGTAGGAGCTCGATATTGCCTCTGATGTATTTCTGCAATTTCAGATCAACTAGTTCTAAAATTGTGACTTGTGGTAGCCCTCTATGTCCTCTTTCCAATGCCACCAGTCTGACCCCAATTAGATTCTCCAATGAAGAGTTATGCCAAATCTCCCACAGTGACCTAATTATAGACTAATTCAGTAGAGCGACCTTGTACGGTGTGCCACGTGTCCTTGTTTTGACCTTTGGCTCTAAAAAATAAATGCAAAAAACCACAGTCTATCCTTTTTCTGTAACTTCCTACGAAATTTCAATCGGATGCTCAGAGAGAAATTTATGACGAGTTTCCCCAGGTCACCCGTTTTGAATGTAATTCAGAATTCTGCAAAAGGACCAACTTCCGCAGATCATATCTCCGAAGATATAGTGCGAAAAGCTCTGAAATTCGGACCTGAGATTCAGCGCGACGTCTTCTCAAATGGGTGTTTTTTTTAGCTTCTGAAACGTCGCATAAAAAAATTTATAGTGAAAATGCCACGATGAACTGTTTGGAGCAGCAAAACCCTAGAATCCAAAGCTCTGATACCAAATGTTATGAAACCAGCTCAAGAAAAGATAGGAAAGTTAGATCAACACCTTAGAATTCAGCCTCTTCGATGGGGAAACCTCCTTTACATTACATAAATGAACAATTCTTGGATGATTCAAATGACAAAACCTCCTTTCTATATATAGAGGTCTAAGGAGTCACAATATAACCGAGCCGACCTAACAATAATAATATAAAGCCACAAAAATAACAATAGAGGCATTCTATGGGGCACAATAATAACAATATGGGGACTATAGGGGCACAACAATATTAATAAGGGGTACAACTATAATAATAATGGGGTAATCACTAGTATTATAGGGACCGAACAGGTAATTTAAGTCCAAGCCAAGAACTCTCCAAGCACCCCTTCTCCAAGTCAAATGAATAGCCTCTAGGTAGAAGCTTAGCATAAGGGTGCAAATAGACACAGACCAACCATTTGGGAATGGGAGAGGATGAATTTATAGGTTGGGAAAGGGAGTTAGGACCTATCCAAAGATAGGATTAGGCCCTAATATCAAGGATGTAGCTAACAAGGATAAGAAAAATAGGCCAAGTTGAGAGGATTCAACCTTATCTATCCGAAAGAAGCTCTAGCTCGTCGCTCTAGAAGCTTCTAGATCATGAAGCTTCTCATCCTCTTTAGGAAAATTACCTTTTTAGGATCATCTCAGGTATGCAAGGGAACAGATTGATTCCATCGCTGGTCAAACACAATGTAATAGGTGGCCATCGCTATTTTAAGCCTCATAAGAGAGATGACTCTCATTTTAGGGTTTTAAGAGAAATTTCTTCAAGGAAAGATCAAGGTATTTTCCAATCAAAGCCTTAGGATGAATCTGAGTTGTATACATGGATGAGCATACTACATATTGGTCATGTTTTGGGAAATTCGAGGTATTTCACAGGGAAGTGTAGGAAGTGTGCCAAAATACTATGTAACAGATGCCCTCTAAAGCTTGAAGGCAGAATGAGGAGTGATGGCTGAGATGCTTTATGAGCTTTTGCAAGGACAATGACATGCACTATCGTGAGACCTACAAATAAAGGGCACATATACATATACATATCTAAGACCAAGACATGAATCTATAGCATGGACACAACCATCCAGATGATGAGGACTATATGAAAAGATTCGTTTTATGGGTGCATCCATCGAGATAATGAGGATGATCATAAATATAAAGTCCCCCGGTATGGTCACAACCATTCGTATAGTAGAAACATGTGTACAATCATGAACAACATATAACTCTAGGAAACGCGAGTCATATTAGAAAAGAGCCAGGGTCTTTTGCTCCATCCCGACCTGATCAAAGTATGAATTCTAACATGTGAAAGAAAGTGTTGAAGTCGAACATGCTAGAAAACCACCTGATTATCAGCCAATGATGTGGATCCTTAACATGCATGAGAGAAACCACCAATAATGACAATAGATCTCAAGGTACAATAATACAATCTATGAATGAGATAATGAAGCTGAAGTCAAACATTCGTAGAATCACCCAATCAAAATTCAATGATGAAGACCTATCATTGGATGCAAAGAACTTGCCATAGGCATGCAAGCTCCAAGGTACTAAAAGGGAGCTTCTCAGTCGTCTTCCTGGATAATGAGTTAAAGTTGACAGGAATCGACCCATCGAAGGAGGGAAATGATGAATTCCCCTTTATCGACACAAAACAATGAATAAATTGGAATAATTTTCAAGACTATAACAATGACTTGAACAATGTATAGGTAAAAAACTACAAGTTGGACTTCTCCTGAACACTCGCAACATGACTCCAGAGTATGGCATCATTTGACTCAACATAGGACTAAAGGTCATGATGAAAAATGAAATAGTCAAATGTGAGGTGAAATGGATCACCCAAACTCAGGAGGACTAGTGACTGAGTGAGGATATCCCAAACCCAACACGAGAGTAGAAGAGTGTCATTTTCAAGAGCGACATGTTGCCTATACAAAGGATGTTTCATCTTCATTTTTCCTTCACTATTTGTAGCAACTGCCCCAATTATTTTTATCAAAATCTTGAAGGGGATAACATATGCTCGTCATGTAAGTTCATTCTTCGAAGGAATCCATACTAGTACGTTTTACAAGCCATAGGAAGGAGAATCTCGGTCTCATCATGGTGACGAGTCTTTCATTGTAAGGTTTTAACGAGTCCAATATAACAACAACTCATAATCTTTTTCATATTTAGATAGTTTGAAAAAGAGATGAAAAATAAAACTCCATCATGTCCCTTTTCGTAATTTGTCTCTCGAATCCAAAAAGGTAGAAAACAATGTCTGAGAGAATCTCTTAACCATGTCAATCAAGGTGTACCTTTTTTAGAAAAAGTCAACCTTAGCCCGAAAAAGGGGTAAACGTATATTGAGGCAACATCGATACATTTACTTTAATGAGTTTAAAATGACAAGTACTCGACAATATTTTTAGTTTTTGAGAGTTGGAAAAGAGCTCAAAGATGACTCCAAGGGGGTTCCTTCTTTGTTTACTTAATGAGTCCTAAAAAGAGAAAATAAAGGTCGCAAGAACCAGTAAATAATGATCCACTGTTCACTTGAAAGTACTTGTAACTACACAAAGAAACAAACCCATCACTGATATCGAGAAAAAATATTAAAATATTATGAAAATAATGACAAAAATGACTTGCAAAACTTATCAATAACCAAAAGTAATTTTTTTTTTACCATTTTACCATAGTAAGCTCTGAGAGTGCATTTGTGCCCTAATTTTCTTGATTTTCAAATGGTTGTTGCAAGAGATCCAGAGTTCCATTTCGCGAACTGTCTGCAACAGGTGAGAGGCCCCTCCCCGCTCTTACATTTTATCATTTTTAATGCATTTTAAACGGTAATCTTTATGCTATAAGGGAGGATTTTTAGTTTTTAGGGTGTCGACTATCATTGTGGGTATGGTAATTAGACCTGCAATGGTGGATCTCAAGCCTAAAGGCTCATGCAATGACATCGCTCTATTTGTAAAAATAGGTGCAATGGTGCCGAGGTATATTTTTTGGAAAGAAAACCCTCTTTGCAAGAAAAACATTATGATTTTAATCCATGAAAAAAGCATTAATTGGTGTTAAATGATGTTTTGTAGGAGATCATGGTGCTGGAGTGGAAAGAAAGAGGCCATGAGGCCATAGACTTCCAAGCAAATCAGAATCCTGAATATATAAACACTTTTAGGAATTGTGGACTGCTAAAGTTCTTCAAGACCACATGGTTAAGGGCTCAGATGGAATTATTGCCCTATCTAATCAATCTTTGGGATGTAGATCGAGAGATCTTCATCATAAAAGGCGAGAACTAGAAATTGAGGAGATGTATATCTACTTAATCACGAGATTGTCCCGATGAGGGGAAGCGATCCAACTCTTTAGATCTCGCCCAAGGGGTGAAAGTATAAGAACTCTAGTCCATAGGCATTGTCCAGGTGCCAAAATGACCAACGGAGGGAAGGTGAAAATAGCAACGGACATTGTTTTGAGAACAATATTGTTCACTATGGCACATATACCTTACACACAAACCTTGCATGAGGCTTGAAAATCCCAGTTCCGGTATAGTATTGCGTGTTTGACACCCACCATATTTAACTAGTGTGGAGGCCTTTTGACAAATATGAAAACACAACTGACCAGGGGGAAGCACAAGCATCTGAAGAAATTCAGGTTTGGTTCAATATCGGTGACTTTTTTTTTAGAGTGATTACCCTTATTTTGGTACCAGTGGGCAAAGGTACTAGATCTTGCACCCCTAAGAGATGAGTTTGATGAGATGGAACTAAGTCATGCCTCGAGGAGGAACGAGTCAGGATATGCATTACCCACCAAAATTTTTCACTTGGCTAGAATGCCAACTACTTGTGGTAGACGTCTATGCTTATGTTGGCATGGATTTCACATGGGATCCAGATCTACCTCTGCCACTAGGAGAACAGTGGACCGATGCAGGTAAAAACGTATTTTTTGGATTTTTTCAAGTTTTATCATTTTTTGTAAAAGTATAAACTGAGACTCAACTTATGATAAACGTATAGATGTGGGACCCGAGAGGCCACCTGGCATGTCACTAATAGCACAATGAGTTGTTCATTAGATAGTGGGTATAGACTATGAAGAATGGGAAGACCCCCTAGCTTAGATGGAGCACAATCTTGAGGTGGTAACTCAAGGAGTCCCATAGTATGCCACTATTGATGATGTTCCACTACGTTGGCAAAGACACATAGTGGGATTATTTTCGAGACTACGTTGGTTGCTAGGCTAAGTCATCAGAACGGTCTCATGCTATCATGAGCATCGTGCAGGCTGATAGCCTTTCTAGCTATTTTACACATTTTGTAGGCTTTGAAAGCCAAGTTTCCCATAACACTCTATTTTTTGATATCTTGATGTAAACACTAAAATAGACATGATATATATATATATAATATATATATATATATACATATATCCCTTTATGGAAATCACTGTGGCTTTCCATAAAGGGATATAGTGTCAAAATCTTTAGACATCATGGGTCCTACTGCCAAGGAAAGCTTCTCGACATGGGCATATCGAGACTCAATATCAAAAAGATTTCATCTTAAATAATAAACCACGTGCTCATTGCCATCTTCATCATCCTAAACTAACACCATAATAATAGTAATATTAGTTGCAATTAAGTATAGGAAGTAATCACATCGATAATCAGTGGGATGCAGTAAACAAGCACTAATAAGCATGTCTTTCAAAGCATCGAAGGATTTATGTGAAATTTCATCACAAATGAAAGGGATCCCTTTCTTAAGTGAATGAGTAAAATATTTAGTGAGTTTGGCATAATTAGGGATGAATCGATGGAGAAAGTTAGGCTTTCCTTGCAGGATTTTCAATTGTAGTGATGAAGTGGGGGGGGGGGGGGGGTAAGTTGAAAATTGCCTCAACTTTTAAAGGATCAATTCAGATATCCTCGTGAGACACCACAAAATCCAAGAGCCAACCATACTCAATGCAAAACACACACTTGTGTGGTTTGAGATGGATGTTATAATGCTAACATCGCAAAAAGATGGATCTTAAGTGATTTGGATGGTCACGATGCTTAGTAGAATCGGTTGGTAAGTCGTCAAGGTAAGAATAAACAATGTGTCAAATGTCATGAAACGCATAAGAAATTTCTCTTTGAAAGGTAGCACCAACATTCTTTAAACCGAAAGGGAGCTTTTTATAATCAAAATTACCCTAGGGACAGATAAAGGTTGTCTTATGTTGATCAGCTGGTGAAATGTTGATTTATTTGTAGCCAAAAAAACCATCCATGAACAAGAAAACCTCACCTCTAGCGCACTCGTCGATGATCTGATCGATAAATGTAGTGGGATAATTGTCTTTTGGACATGCGTGATTAATATCGTGTAATCAACATAGACACAAATCGTACCCTAATTTTTGGAAATAGAGACAATGTTGGACACCTAATATGTCAATGGAATAGGATAAATAAAACTTTCTTTTAAAAGCTTCTCCACTTCTACTTTTATAGCAGTAGCCTTTCAAGGGTGCATGGGGCAAAGCTATTGGTGAATAGGCTTGGCACCAGGATAAGTTGGTATTTCGTGCACCACTAATGTTGGATCAATACCAGGCATTTCCTCATATGACCATGTGAAAACATCTTGTAATTCTTTAAAAAGTTGAGTGTAAGCCCTGATCTCATTTGGAGAACATGAAACTCCAATATGAATGTTCTCAACAATTATAGGTTTAATGGAAATGTCAAGAGGCACAGTAGCAGTTATTTTCCCCATATTAACCTCTACCAAGACTTCACGCACCAAGATAGGTGTTTGAAGTGGAGACGTGGGACAACGAGAAACAAATTCTTCAATACATGCAAGCATCTCACTGAGTTTGGGAAGAAATGAAGAACGATGATGGAGACCGTTCCATGAAGTTTCGTCCAAAGACATGACCTCAACGATACTCTCATTGATGGGGAATGTATCATTCAAAGGATATGGATAATCCAAGAACTAAACCAAGGAGATGGCACAAATGTGCCTAGATTCATACTGAAAATAGTATGACTTTCTGAAGTGGCCATCAAAGCTAAGACAATTTCTTGAAAATTTTTCTCCAATGGACTTAAAGGCATAAAATCACCAAATAAATCAATTTGATCAGGGGTAGGAATAAACCAAGGATCCATAGAAATTGAGATCGTATTGATTGAAGAAATATTCGGAGGTGGGAGAGTAAAATTACCCATTAAAATAGTCTTTGAAGAGACTTTCCCCCACACTCCCATAAGGAATCTTTGTATTTCCCACATAAGGGACATTGCCATTAGATGAACCAGAAGAAAAGAAGGATAGTTGATCAATGGTGACAATGTTTCCATCATGGGGAAAAGGAAGCACCCATAACAAAGAAGACACCACACAAAACATAGCATGGGTCCAACTACGCTCGAGAAGAAGGTTGTCACTAAGATTTTTATCTACAACTTCCACTTGTAATTCAATGGTCTTTCCTTCTAATGCAATCAGCAAGTTTGTGAGAATACCATATGGACGTGAACCTCTGCCATCAAAGGATTCCAAGGTGTTCAGGGACTATTTAAGAGAAGGAGATCCAATGGCCTTCCAACACGAAACAAGCATGATGTAGGTAGAGGCACCTTCATCAATAATAATCCAATGGATCGGCTTTCCTTTAATAAGAACCTGTATCAAAAAATAAATCTGACGTGGAAGACGAGGAACATGGTTTTCAAGATAAAATGTAATTAGAATCAGATAGGAAGGATCAATACCACCTATAGTAGACAACGATGACTTCTGCTGAGTTGGACATGTTTAAAGAACCTCCAAGGTAGACATTGCCAAAGGTTCTTGAGCTAAATCCTTCGTAATATTGTATTGTTGTGTAGCTCTAACATTCAGATTATAAGATGATTTCCAAAGAACACCCTTAGGAGGTGGTCAAATTAAGGATTCACTATTCGGGCACTCAATATGGATTGGACCATAACTGGATAGAGTAGAATTAGATGGAATATTCATGACTTCTTTCTCCACCATATGCTTATGCATGGTTTGACAGTCCTTAGTTCGAGTAGTGATTGAGATATGTGATGAACCTTGCATCATGAAAACCTAGGAACCAGAGGAGGCAGAGGACTATGGTTGGTCTACCAATTGCATCTATTGAGATTGAAAAGGTTCCTTTAAGATAGTTGGAGTCCCTTTCAATAAGCGGTTAACTTCAGAACATTGGGGAAAATCCTTGGTGTAATGATCTTCCTCACAGATAAGGCAAGGATATTTCAGCTTTCCCTTAGAAGCATTGTTGGGCCAAAGAATTATCCTTAAAATACATCCACTTTTACTCCATTCACACATTTTCTCACCTCTATTCCACCACAATGTCATCACATCCACTTCACTTTCATCATTATATGGGTTACCTTTGTTTTTTCCAAAACATTAATAATTCTCAGTATTTGTAAATGAATTTGTGGTTAAACTTTAAAAAATAATATGTTTATACTTATACCTAACAATTGGAATGAGTATGTTGACATGTGTAGGTACAAAGGAAGCTTCTAAGGCACCCTTATGTGGTACTCTATGTTCAAATTCTAATTTGAGAATATCATGAACCTCATGGATAAGATCATGGACCTCATGGAGAAGATCATGGAGGATAGGGTTATGTGTCACCATTGGTTGAGAGATATGTGGACTTGATGAGGGAATAGTGGATCATCATTATGAGTTTGTTATCATAACTTTTGTATAAATAGGAGTGTTATCTCCTTCATTTGTAACTTTGGAATTTACAATTTAGAATTAAGAAGTTAGAATTTAGAACCTTAGGATCTTATAAGTTGTAATGAGAAGTTAGAATTTGGAATCATTGTAATGGAGATTTTAGAGCCTCTTGGGATGTAGAATGTGTAATTACAATTTGCAATTGATGATAAATAAAATGGAGCTTCTTTTATCTTCTACACTTGACTTCTCTTTTGATGTACTTGTGAATCCTTGGAAGGGCCCCCATTGTTTAGCATGTGCACTTTTGTTTTGGTGAGCTTTCATTTTATGTTTGTTTGTAAATTTCATTAGGTTTATATGTTTGAAATATTAATGGATGACCTTTCGTAATAAAGTATTAGTGCTTATTTCAATGAATTTGATATGTTATTTAATGTTTGATTTCATTAGTTTAAGTTTATGATTTATATGCTTGAGATATAAATGAATAGTCTCTTGTAAGAGAGCTTTAATATTTCATGCAATCAATCAGAATTAGGTTTAAGTGCTTTAATTTCATTAGTTTAAATATTTTTTTGATTAAGATGATTATAAATATTAATGAATAGTCTCCTGTAAGGGAGCTTTAATATTTCTTACACTTGTCACAATGTCTTTAGATTTCATTTTGTTAAATGACTAAATAGGTGTTGGAGATCCCAATGAAAGACCTCCTGTAAGGGAGCTTTGGCATTTCTTCACCTAGATTAGTTTAGTTTGTCTCTAAGTCCATATATATTGGATGATCCTCGAAGTTTACTTACCCGGATTGATAGTAAATGAAACTCTAATTTGCATCTGCATTTTAGACCAAACAAGAATCATCTATAGATGACTTAGGTGGATCTTGTTTTGGGGCATTGACTTTGACTTTACCTTTTCCCTATTCTTACCTTTAGAGGCATTATCTACTATGGTAGACTAAACAACATATACCTCGAAGGTTTTACCAAGACTCGATGAATTTTTTGAGGGATTATTGGAACCAGTGCTTGAAACAGATTTTTTCTTCGAAGAAGCTTTCATGGAAGTATGAGACATGGAACCAATCACACCATCAACAGGTGGTGCATCAGGAGACTTTGATGCTGTCAGATTTGAAGATGGTCTTGGAGCATTAGGAAACGTCTCATACAACATGATAGATTGTGAATAGACATTAACACATGCACCCATAGATATGTCCTTAGAAATCTTGTTAACAAATGATTTTGTGAACCATTTTGTCAACAACTTATCAACAATGTCAAATTTGATGAGGTGACACCGAAGTTTCCATTCATGGATATGATCATAAATGTGGGTCATGGTGTCTTGCTTAAGGGATGTAAGAAAATGAGTGCCAGTTTCATATCGAACCGGAAATTGGATGTGGGTGAGAAAGGCCATATCTATAGAGTTGACGTCAACATAGACACCTCGAGGCAACTCAATATACCATTTTGTGGAAGCACCTATGAGAGTTCTCTAAAAGAGTCGAAGATGGATGGAATCATGCATATACGAATTGGAGGAGCACCATAGGTGATATGTCATCACATGGGCTTGTAGTTCCTCCTTAGACTTTCCCTTGAATTTGTGGAAATCGCTTGGAATTTTCGTTGGAACTAGAGGCCAGTAAGGCAAATGAAGAATGGGATCATTCATGAGCCTCAAGACATCAGGTAACTCCAATGTAGCCAAGAAAGGAAATTGCGTATTGAATGACATATAGGGTCTTTGAGGAGACCCAAACTGCGGATTCCATCCTTGTTAGTAAGGATTTTTCCACCATAATGGAGGATTTTGTCCATATGGGACCTGATTTTTTCCCTACTGAGGGTTACCTTGACCATAAGGTGGATTTGGTCCAGGGTAGGCTTGATGTTGTCCTACCATAGGCTACTGATAAGCGTTGTACATGACATATGGGTTATAAGGTTGTTGAACCTATTAACCCTAGACAAAAGGAGATTGACCCTACTGCTGCAGCGATTGAACTTTTCCTTCCAAGGGCTGACCTTTTTGATATGCATATAAAGCTTTATCTTGCCAAGGTTGTCCTTATTGTTGAAAAGGTTGAATTTTAAGTTGTAAAGGTTGACCTTGCTGCTACAAAGGTTGGCCTTGCGAGTACAAAGGTTGGGTGGACTACTAACCAAACTGAATTTGCGATTGCAAAATATGTTGAGACTGCGACAAAAGTTTCCCTTGCTACTGAAATTTCTACCCTTGCTGCTGCAATGGTTTCCATTGATACTACAAAGGTTTCCCTTGCTACTGCAAGGGCTTCCCTTGCGACTACAAAGGTTTTCCTTGCTACTGCAAGGGTTGCTGGATAGTTCTTTGGGATATACCCTGTGGGCATTGATAATTCCTGAATTGGATCTGACCATATCCACCAGGATTAGTGGATTGACCATAAGCTCTTGCTAGAGGAATGTAAGACGGATTAACTAAGGCTTGTGAACCATGTGGGACATAAGCCTATTGGAGTGGAATATGAGCCCTATAAGGTTGCTGATATTGGATGTTTCCTGACTCAGATGGACCAACAGGTTAGGAATAACACCATAATAAGGTTGATTAAATCTAGCCATGTGAGTTTGTAATCCACTCACATTGGTTTCATGTGACACAAGAGGAGTATTCAGATCCTGCTCCCCAGGTGGTGGCACATTTTGTCCACTTGATGGAGGGGTAGAAGAACTAACCAA
This sequence comes from Pinus taeda, assembly GCA_000404065.3. Classification (NCBI taxonomy): domain Eukaryota; kingdom Viridiplantae; phylum Streptophyta; class Pinopsida; order Pinales; family Pinaceae; genus Pinus; species Pinus taeda. Next base: position 33,549 of record APFE031549894.1, read on the forward strand.
AACCTTGCCTGAAACATTCAGTTGTATCAGAAGAGCCAGTTGAATTGATGAGACAGGTTATGACAGAATCATAGGTTGAACCGGAACTGATGTGACAATAGTTTGTACAAAAGTTCAAGAGGTCACGTTTTGAATGAATAGACTAGATGTAGACCTAGCATTTGAAGACCAAATGGGATTTTGATACAATGACAAAGCACTAAAAGTACCTAAAACTAACTGAGCTAAGGTTGTATAGCCAGGTGGGAACATGGGTCCACGAGTTTCAAGGAAAGTGAGAGATGAGACTCTTCCTATATAAGGAGAGCCTTCTGGAGCAAATTCATATCCTTTCTCATTATCAATATGAGGAGTATGGGTAACAGAAACTTCCAAATGACCTAGAGAAAAGGTTGGGATTTCACCTTCTGACTCCATAGATGGAAGCAACTGGTGGCGAGGAACCGAGATGTGCAGGGAGATAACTCCAAAGGGATACTAGGCTGATCGTAAGGACTATTAGGATGCTAAGGATATATCACAATAGAATCAAATAATAGATTCGATGAATAAATAACAAGCCTCTATGGACTTTCAAGTGTCTGCAGACTCTGAGGGTTTGAATAGGATTATCAAGGGTATCACGATCAAATTAATGAGGTGACCAAGAATCTAATGGAGGTGGATGAGAAGACAGAGGTTGGATACTTGGAATAATCCCAAGTTCAAAACCTTGACCTTCAAGTGACTGAAAAAGCTCTAGATGAACTCCTTGGGAGGACCCTTCAGTATAAGTAATGAAGGGGAACTATGAGGTGAACTCAATGGTTCAACCATGATGAATTCCTCTCAAAAGAAAAAAGGAATGGAGATTTTTTGAGGGATTTTTTAAACGATCTTGAATTAAAAGGGAATTACTCAATATTGGTCCACGAAGCAACTTCTTGGGTTTGACATGTTTATCGTGGGCAGTTATTTTTAGAAACAAAAACTTTTCCTTTTCATCTTTTAAGAGTTGAGAAAAGGACAAAAAGGTGACTCTAGTTGCTTTTGATGGTTTAACAAGCTTGAAAGGACAAGTTTCTCGATGATATTTTCAAATTCAAAGAGTTAGAAAATATCAAAATGACTACTCAGGTGAGTCAAGCTAAAAGGAGTACCAAGTAACCGTGAATTGAAATATACACCTTAACAACTAAATTTACCAAGGACTTGATGTATATGTAGGAAATCTCCCAAAATGCTATGTTTGGTGTATCATGTTTATGGTGCGGCAAACTCGGTTTCCTTTGGATAAATGTTTGCAGTCTATAGGGGTCTCCCTTTATATACGCGATAGTATGGGGAGCACAAGTCCTTGCTAGCACTGTCTAATGCTGAAGCGAACAACAATTGCTAAGTATTATAGATGTTGAAACACATCTCTAGCCTAGACCACTAAGTATGAATGTTAATGTTTCAAATTCTACTTAGATTAATTGATAGATTTTAAAGTTGATCTTGGAATTATGTTTCGATTTCAAGGCCTTAACTTTGTTACCTGTTCCTAAAATGCAACTAGATGATGAAATGAAATCCTTCAATTCAATGAAAACTATCTATGTAGGGAAGAGAAACATTAAACTCATGCACCAAACAAGAAACAATGCATTAATGATAATCTTCAAATGCTAAATGCGAAACATGAAATCTAATCTTTCATATGATAAGCAAATGCAATGTCAAAACAAACCTTAAAGAAAAACTACCTTAAGATCTAATGATGATTTTTCTTTTCACTTTGGTGCAATCAATGTAATATAATGTATAAAGTAAAAAGGAATGAAAGCAAGTCAACAAACATGAAAATCTTATTCATAATAATGATTTGAATGCAACAAGAAATGCTTCGAAAACTATGAAAAGAAAAACATTTTCACTTTCACTTTTCGAAACATAAATTCAAAGCAAACACTCCCTTTCAATTCAAATGAGACAATCAATTTGTAATCTATTGTTTGTAAAATGAAACTTAAGTGACTTTCGCAGTATCTACTCAATCTGACACTAATGAAAACAACTCAAGACATAAGAACCAAAAGTGATTTGCATAAAAAATTCCCAAACACATAAAAGACTCTTTGACATAGATAATTGATCTCTGATGTGAAGATCAACAAGTGGATGAAAGATGACCTAGAAGACCTAGAACCCTAAAATGCTAATCAGACTTCAAACACACTTAAACCATGTTAAGGGGTGAATGCAATCAGACGATAAAAGATTCAACTAAGATCACATTGGTAAATCACTGGGAGTATGCAAAAGTACTGAAAAAAAGAAGAAGATAAACCTTGTTAAAAATCTATGTAGGTTAACCCGATAATGCAATATTAATCAAAGCAGAATACTATAACCTACTTCTACTATCAATTTTCGGAAGCTTAAAGATCAGGCTAAACAATATAACTAGAAGAAGAAGAACCAATGGCACAATACACATGAAAATACTTTGTGGAAAGCCTCAGCTAAAAACCCCACACTATTGTATTATCATACATGGTGGAAATACATAGGAATTATACAAAGCCTTAGCTCTCACAGCTAGCTAGCTCTCAGTACAATCCTCACAAATGTTGACATGCAATCTTGGCTTCTCTCCCACCTTCCTCTCTCCCCTCCAAGCTCATATTTCCTTGCACCATTCCTTGTGGATGATTTTCCTTCAACCAAGTGGAAAGCCTCCTTCAAAACTATGCAATCCTCAAGGATAAATCCTTGATTGCATGCATGAGTTTTATCCATGAGAAAACACATGAAACTAATAGTACACTGTCCTTGAACTTTAATCTCATCCGGGTCTTTCTCATAATAGACATGCATGAGTTTCTGATGAGGATATCTTTAGTTAAGTGCAGTAGCACTACTTGAGTGCATTAATGCATCAATTGAATATTAACTCACTATTAGTTCCTGAAACAGTTTGGAACTAATTTAACTTGACTTAACTTAGTAAACTGAGTTAAATAATTACAACCCAAATATCACTCCATATTATCTCCTTAATTTAAGGGATAACTCTTGCATGACTTCAGAAAGACTTCTAACTTGAATTTTTCCAACTAATTAATTTAAAATTAATTAATTAATTATTTCCAAGTAGTTGATAATGAAAAATTCAATTTTTAATTTACAATTTAGTTCAAGGACAAATTAAATTGGAATATTCTTGTTGCCATATTTCAACAAACCCTAAATTTCTTTAACTTCTATAATCATCGCACCTGTTAAGAGAAAAGAAACTATAAACACTATGATAATCAACAAATATGCGATATCATTGTGACTGTCAGAGCTAAAAAAGCGATGGTCGAGAAAAACAAAGAAAAAATACAAAATATTCAAGAACAACTCAAATAAAAAATCAAGCATTTACTAGAAAGTGAGATTGACTATAGACAAACAATGAAGTCTGGGAATGAATGGTTGATCAAACTTGTCAAAAGAAAAGGTGAAGAAATGGAAGAAAAGGATCATGGGCTCCCCAATGGAGTTGCCATTTTGTTGACAAGTTTAATCCTCACTACAGACAAAGGTGATCCCTCTAGCCCAATGAGTGGGTCTAGCAACTAAAGTGACAATCAACTAGACATCTTCCTAGGTTATAATTGAAAAGTAGAATGAAAGAGATGGCCTACCTCGTTCTGATGCTATTCCGATTTCCTTTTTTGAGGGCTTCAAACCGCTTGTGTCACGGACTTGTTGCTACTTCTCATAGTGTTTATGTACTTGCACAAGTGATCGAGAGACAACAAAGAATTCCAAAACCAATAGCAAATCCAATAACAACCTACTTAACTGATCAAGGAATGCTAAGCTAAATAATACATGATCATATATTTTTTGGGAAGATGAACCAACAGTTGTCTATTATTAGGAAATAAAGGGAAGTTTACAACCAAAGCCTTCATGGTGAAAGGATCTACTTGAGTGGTAATCCAATTCCAAGCCAAGAACTCTCCAAGCACTCCTTCTCCAAGTCAAATGAATAGCCTCTATGCACAATTTTAACATAAGGGTGCAAATAGACATCGACCAACCATTTGGAAATGGGAGAGGATGAATTTATAGGCTGGGAAAGGGACTTAGGAGCTCTCCAAAGATAGGATTAGGCCCTCATTCAAGGAGGTATCTCATAGGGATAAGAAAAAGAGGCCAAGTTGAGAGGATTCGACCTCATCTATCTTAAACAACCTCGAGCTCATCGCTATGGAAGCTTCTAGATGAAAAATCTTCTCATACCCTTTAGGAAAATTAATTTTTGGGATCATCGTAGGTATGTAAGGGAACAAAGCGATTCCATGACTGGTCAAACATAGTGCAATAGGTAACCATCACTGTTTTAAGCCTCATAAGAGCAATGACTCGCATTTTAGGGTTTTAAGAGAAATTTCTTCAAGGAAAGCTCAAGGTATTTTCCAATCAAAGCCTTAGGAGGAATCTGAGTTGTATACATGGATGAGTATACTGTATATTGGTCATGTTTCAGGCACTTCGGGGTATGTTGCAGGGAAGTGCAAGAGGCGTGACAAAATACTATGTAACAATCGTGGGGGGGGGGGGGGGGGGAATCCAAATATCCCTCTTATTTAAGGTGGAACCCATGTGAGTGGATCACAACCTTACATGGTTAGAGTGAATCAACCTAATCCTAGTGGTATTCCTAATCCTATTGATCCATCAGGGGCAGGTAATATCCAATATCGATAGCCTTGCATGGCTTAGATACCTCTCCAACAATCTTATTTTCCATATGGTTCACAAGTGCTATAAAATCCACCTTATATTTTACAAGCATTATTAGGTCCCTATAATACTTGTGATTCCCCCATTACTATTGTCATTGTAGCCCTTATTATTATTGTTGTGCCCCTATTTTCCCATATTGTTATTATTGTGCCCCATAGAAGCCTAATTTTGTTATTATTGTGCACTTATATTATTATTTTTATGTCGGATTTGATTATATTGTGACCCCTTAGACTCCTATATATAGAAAGGAGGTTTTTGTCATTTGTATCATCCAAGAATTATTAATCTTTGTAATGTAAAGGAGGCTTCCCCTTCGAAGAGGCTGATTTTGAAGTCGTTGACCTATCATTCTTCTATTTTTTGAGCTAGTTACATAACATTTGGTACTAGAGCTTTGGATTCTAGCATTTTGCTCCTCCAAACAAGTCATCATGGAATGTCTGCTATAGATTTTTTTCTATGACGTTTCAGAAGTAGAAATTAAAACCCATTTAGGAAAACATCGCAACTAACCTCAAGGCCAAATTCCAAATCATTTAACACTACCTTTTCGGAGATAGGACCCAAGGAAGGTAGGATTTTTGCAGGCTCCCGAATTATATCTCAAACAAGTGACCTGGGGAAAATCATCATAACTTTCTCTCTGAGAATCATATTGAAATTTAGTAAAATGTTACAAAAAGAGGATGACCTTTAGTTTTATTTTTATTGATTTCAAGTCCTAAGGCCAAAATAGTGACACATGGCACTTCATACAAGTTTGCTCTATTGAACCATTCTATACTTAGGTCATCGTGGGAAAATTGGCATAACTCTTTCTTGGAGAATCCAATCTTGATTAGGCTTGCAGGTTTTCAAAGGAGGACTCAAAGGGATACTGTGGGACAAAATTTTAGACCTTGGAGATCTGAAATTACAGATATACAACATATTAAATATCGAGCTCCTACAAAGTGAAAAAAATGTGTGTACTTTTTAAAAAAATTTGCACAAGTTTGGTTTGAAAAAATAGTTTGAAGGAATTCAAAGGGCATAGTGATGAATTATTATCATTAATTGATGCACTAAAGAAATAAAATGGAAACATCTAGTAAGCAACCTGAAATCTATAACATGACTCATGAATAAGAGGAAGAAATGCAACATGATATATCAAAATTAAGAGACCAAGTGCAACAAAATTCACTCTCACAAAAAGTAATGGAAGCTAAGATGGATGGTTTAAATAAAGGCCTGGAATCTAAGATGGATGGTCATATGAAGAAAATACTAAGATGGATGGTATAGAAGAAAAACTTAAAGGCAACATGGAAGATTTGAAGACAAATTTGACAATTTGCTACAAGAAATGCTTACTAATGGCGAAAGGGTAGTAAAGGAAACTCATGAGGAGAAAAAAAGAAATTTTAATCATAATTTCATAGACTCTAATAGTGTATTAAAGACCCACCATGTTCCAAAGATCAATATGACGAAGTTTGATAGCAATGATCCCGTAACATGGATACTACATATGGGGCAATATTTTGATCTCCATAATGTGCAAAACACACAAAAGGTACACATTGGAACATTATATTTGGAACCAAATTAGTTTATATGGTATCGATGGATTTTCTCTCATAAACAAATTGTCACTTGGGAAAATTTACAGGAGAAATGATAACACATTATGAGGATGCAGAAAGCAACAATTTTTTAGTCAATTGATAAATCTCAAACAAAAGGGTTCAATGATGGAACACATTGAGGACTTCTAAAAATTGAATATAAGGGTAAAATATATTCTATAGGAGCACATGATTGATGTGTTTATAGGGACTTTAAAGGATAACATCCAACAAGAGTTTCTCCTTTGGGAACTTGATTCATTGGAGAAGGCATTTAGGTTGGCAAGAAAAACGGAAAGAAAATTTATGGCAACAAGGACACCCACCACTCACAACTATAAAGTTGGAAGTATTGTTGCCCCTAGCCTTCCACAACCTGCAAGGTTGACACCACAAAAAATGGAAGAAAAAAGAGAAAAAGGGCTTTGCTACAATTGTGATAGAAAATACACTAAAGGTCATAAGTGTGTTGAGAAGCAATTATTTTACATAGATTGTGAAGAGGAAGAAGAAAAGGAACAAGAAATGTCAAAAGAAGAGGATATACACCAAGAAAAAACCGTAGAGAAAGAATAAATGAATTTGACCATATCTTGTAATGTATTGAATATAATTACCACTCCTCAAACTATCAATATAGAAGGACATATCAAGAAGAAAAAGGTAATAATGTTGATTGATTTGGCTAGTACCGATAATTTTATTGATTGTAAGATAGCCAAGGAATTGAATTGCTTCCTATATCCAACACCAGAGTTTCAAGTTATGGTTGCAAGCGCAGGAACCATAAATTTCTCTAGAAAGTGCCATAATATCAAGCGATCCATGGGACAATGTGTATTGAATAACCCAGTGGTTTTAGTTCCAATGAGTGGTGATGATGTTGTACTAGGAGTATAATGGCTATAATACTTGTGTACAATAGCTTTTAATTTTCAATAACTTTTCATGAAATTTTCTTCAGACGGAAAGGAAGTTGAATTAAGGGGCATCACAGGGAAACTAGGAAGGATAATTAGCTCTAACGGAATTACAAAGATTCTAAATAAAGAACAATGAGGCATAATTGCACATTTATGTTTGCTAAAGGTTCCCACATCGAAATCATCTATTTCTCCAAATCTCCAAAAAGTCTTGGACAATCATTCCAAGGTATTTGGGACTCCCAAAGGCCTCCCACCTATTCGTGATCATGATCATGTTATTCATTTGATTCTAGGAAATGTTCCTCCAAACATCAGGCCGTGCAGATATCCCTATGCCCAAAAAAGTGAAATTGAACATATGGTTGCAGAAATGCTAGAGGTTGGTATAATTCAACCTAGTCAAAGTTCTTTCTCTGCTCCAATAGTATTGGTGCACAAGAAGGATGGGTCATGGTGCATGTGTCTAGATTATAAGGAGATCAACAAGCTCACTATTAAAGATGAATTTCCCATTCTTGTCATTGATGAGTTATTGGATGAATTGCATGGATCAATTTACTTCACCAAGTTGGATCTTCATTCAAGGTATCATCAAATCAGAATGAAGACTAAAGACATTCCAAAAAAAACATTTAGAACTCCTGAGGTTCATTATCAATTTTTTGTCATGCCTTTTGGCCTTACCAATGCACCTTCTACATTTCAAGGCTTGATGAGTTCCATCTTCAAACCCTTCCTTAGAAAATTTGTGTTCAACATGTTGACAGGATTCTCAAACTATTGGAGGAGAAACAATTATCTGAAAAAATCTCCAAATGTTTCTTTGGAGTACAAGAGGTGGAATATCTAGGTCATATGTATCTCATGAATGTTTGAAGGTAGACCCTAGCGAAATTAAAGCCATTAAGGAATGGAAAATCTCCACATCCATAAAGCATCTATGAGGATTTCTCAGGTTGACAGGGTATTATCCCAAGTTTTTTAAGAATTATGGGTCAATATTAGCACCTCTAACAACATTATTAAAGAAAGATGCATTTTCATGGACTCCAAAAGCAACAAAGGCCTTTGAACATGTTAAAGAGGCAATGTGCCAAGCACCGGTCTTAGCTACGTTAGACTTCACAAAAAATTTTATTGTGGAATGTGATGCCTCAGGAAATGGAATTGGTGTTGTTTTAATACAAGAAAAAAGACCCATTTCCTTCGAAAGTCATCCAATCAAAGGAAAGTATTTACACAAATCTATTTATAAGAAGGAAATGTTGGCAATACTACATGCACTTAAGAAATGGAAACCCTACCTAATGGGAAGACACTTCAAGGTAAAAATGAATCATGATAGTCTTAAATACTTTTTAGAACAAAGATTATCTTTAGAAGAGCAACAAAAATGGGTCACAAAGATGTTGCGTTATGATTTTTTCAATCATCTACAAAAAAGGGAAGCAAAATGTTGTGGTAGATGCACTCTCAAGAAAGGATGAGGCTGTGGAAGCATTGCTTTGTGCCACTTCTATTATCCAACTAGATTGGATAAAAGAAGAAAGTGATGAATGGAAGAATGACGAAGAAGTGTGGGCACTCATTCAAAAGTTACAACCATATCCCAATACATTTGATATATTTAGCTAGAAAAATGATTTGTTATGGTACAACGATCGCTTATACCTATTGTTATAGACATATTTGGGCACTGCAACCCCAATATTATATGTCCATAAACCAAGGGCATCTAAGCCCCTAAAAGTTTTGTTTCATACCCTAAAGGAACAAGGTCAACTGATTACATCATCTCCCAAAAGTTCTCCCTAAGAGACTACTCAGAATTGGTCAAAACTAGACCATGCAGACTGCTCAGTGATAAGGGTGTGATGCATCTTACCTACTACATGCATAAAGTGTGATGCATGCTGAAAATCCCTTCTGTAGGGTGTGATGAGTGAGAGCAGACAAATGGCAAAGGCAGTTGGCTAGGTGGAAACCGAGAGAATATTCTAGAAACTACCCATTTGACACTTGCCTCTTTGAATTCGCCCAAGGATGAGTAAGACATCATGTAATCTCCAAGTGGAACCAAGAACTATAAAAGAAATGAAAATAATCAAAATCCCAAAAGCTGACTCACCCACCTGTAAATATCTATATATGGATCCCTCATCCTAGAGATCCAAAGGCTGGAATTTTGTATCTTGTAAGGAAGTGCTATTGGTTTCTTTGTGGAACATCATAGTGTTGGGTGATCTAGCTTTTCATGAGGTGAAGAGGGCTTTCATGCTGGGAGGATGGCACTGGGTTAGACCAATGGGTTGTAATCCTTTCTTCTACTACTTCTATCAATAAAGCTATTTGAGTTTTCCTCCATATTCTTGTATATCTCTGAATCTTGTATTGATATATGCATTTGTATGGTTAATATATATCTAATCCTATATTATTTATGGTTATAGATCTCTATGCTTTGATGGTATTATGCTACTTTGAATCTACAAGTTTTCTTTGAAGCGAGACAAGCAAGGAAAGAGTGGCAAAGCTTTGTCAAAGGAGAGAGGAGACAAGTAAGGAGCCAAGCGAAAGACTGAGGTTGGTACTCTCTATTTCTATCTCATCTATCTCTCATTAAGGAAAATGCAAGTAACTTTAGTTTGTTTGTTTCTAAGATATCTACTCCTCTTAGTGGGACTAGCAGCTCTGAATGGACACTAGTTTTCATTCTAAGAAAATGGCGACTCCGTTGGGGGGAGAATAGCTTGTTTTCTTGCTTCTATTTGTTTGCTTTATAAACTACATATAGAGCCTGAAGTTAAGCCAGCTAGCCTTCGAACTGCTTTTGCTATGCAACTGTAAAGTAGATCAACATTGCTTTAGTCAATCTTCGGGTTAGTTTATGAACTGAACATATGACTTGCAAACATCCTAAGTGCCTTGGTGGTAGCTCAAGTAACCTCATTAGATCAGCCCCTATGCTTTGTGTTTACCACCTATCATTAGCTCAGCCTAAATCCCTAAACTAAGATACAAACTGTGAGCAAAAACTAAGCTCAGTCTTGTCCCTGGACCATCCCACTATCTCTCATTGGTAGTCTAGATGCATCACACCTCCCGTGTGCTATAGGTGATATGCATCCCTTTTTCCCTGTGTTACATGTGCGATGATTAGGTGAAACTATTTCTACCTCCAAATTTTGGTTTTTCCTTCATTGTCTTCAACTTTATTCAGTGGTTTTGTTGTCTATGATCAGTATATCACTATTGAAACTCCCTTCCTTTACATTATTTAGCCTCCATTTTTCAAAGAATTATGAATGTTTTTATGTATTTTTTGTCATTTACAGTTCTACTTTGCAAACAGTAGCTTAATCGAACTATCGTCTTTTGATTTGAAAGTGTCACAAGTGTTGTTTTCAGTCAAAGAAAAGAGTCTTCCTCTTTTTGATAGTCGATTACACTTTTTCCATTGTATCTAATTTGAATTAATAGTATTTCAAGTGTTGAAAGTAGTTTTCAATTCAAAATTGCAAAGTGTCATCTTAGCCTTCCTTTCGTTTTTTGAAAAGAAAATTGTTAGTACAGTCACTTTGAAAGAAAATAGTTCAGATATGTACTTAGCATTCTTTTTGTCATTCACACATTAAGAAAGCAGAAAACAAATACATGCATGTGCATTTTCATTTAGATTGTGTGTGGAAATTGATTTAGGACAGTGCATCTTAGTGTGTGCTCTCTGCTCTATGTTGAAAGAATTTCACTTCTCTTTCCTTAGTAGCTAGGATTTTCATTGCAAAAAGAAAGTAAACGACTATTTATCATCTTAGATTGCATATTTAGGAGTTGTATCTGTACATCATGCGGTGAACCTTAAAGGCAAACTTCTTAAGAAAGATCAACTGTAAAATAAATTTCAATGAACATAAAAACGCTTTGGAACCTAACGCACAACATCTAGAAGTCTAGGCTAGAGACATATTCCGACATCATAAAGCCTAGTAACTATCATTTTCATCATAGGTTGGGTGATCCCTCCTCTTTGAGATGACAAGTGCTAGTACAGACTTGTGCTCCCATGTACTATCGAGTATATATTGGGAGACCACAATAGGCTACATCCTTTATCCTTAGGAAGTTGTGTCTGCCACCCTATCGATCACAATGCACTGAACACAACATTTGGAAAGATTGACCGCCGTACCGTAAAAAGTATTATACAATTTTGCGATTGGTTTGGTAATCCCTCTGTCTAGATTTCTGAGTAGTCACTTTCATTCCTTTTTAGACTCCTTAAAAGAAAAGTTCCATCTGAGCACTTGTCACTTCAGGCTCATTAAAAATCGAAGGCGACTAGAGTCATCTTTAGCTTTTTCTCGACTCCTAAAAATTGAAAAAGAAAGATTTGTCAAAGCATTATAAAATTTATTTTAGTTGGAATAACATCCTTGTTCCGTCATTGGTCTTAGGTTGAGAAAATGGAGTCCACCAATCAAGGATTTCCCCTTGGGGGGGAATCCTAGTCCCTTCTCCTCTTGGGGAGATGTTGGTGCACCTCATATGGCCACATTGTCCCTTCCAGGACTGAAAATTGGCCTGCCAGTATGGCTTTTCTCGACCTCTGTCATTCAAACACCATGATTCCTGAGTAATCAAATCAACAACCAGATGATACTAGAGTTACCCCCCAACCTTCTACTTCGTTTCTTTCTCCCTCTCCTTCTTCCTCTTCGCTTGGTGAAGCTAGTAAAACTAAAAACCAAGTAACTGAGAAGAAGAAGAAAGGGAAGGAGAAGAAGAAGAAGAAGAAGCCAATGGAAAAAGGGGACAACCATGCATCATCTGGTGAAAATACACACGCTGCACCATTCAAACCTAAATCTCCATGTGTCATTTGCAAGGGAGACCACTATCATCAAGATTGTCCTTGCATCCCACAGATCTTAAGGGACTGGTCTCCCCACTTGCACAATCCATTGTCCTCAACCTCTGACGATCATGTTGAAAGCACACCATCAACTAGTGAAAATGAAGTCAATGGACAAAAAGAAAGATCTAAAATTCCTTGTAGACTATGTGAAGGTGATCATGTCATCCACCATTGTCCCTTCTTGGAAGAAGCTAAAAGATTCTTGGATAACCATCCTGCTTCACCACTACATCTTTCTCCTGGATACAAGAAACTATTGCCGGGTCCATCGCTAGTTGAAAATCCAACTAAAACACATTTATTGTTGGTCGAAGCACCTATCATTAAAGATAAACCCTCTGAGTCCACCCTGAACCAAGTAAATAGGTCGAGACGACAGTCGATCCAGTCTTGTCTTCAGAAGGTCCACCTTTAGATGATATAGTCTCTAAAGAGAATGAGAATGACACCGTTAAAATTCATTTTGTTAACACAGAATCCGATGAGCCTAGGAGCAATCTACCCATTCCTTTACCGCAGAAGGAAGTTCATCAGAGATTTACCTGGCCATTTATTCGGTCCCTCCTCCAAGCAATATAGTCATCTCCTTCGATTGGAATCTACTAGGCAGACCTCATCTACCATCTAATGTACCATTCTGAATTATAGTACAAGCTTACAGAATGATCATGGTCAGTACTATCATAGATGAAGGGGCTTCTGTGAGTATCCTTTCCTCAACTGCTTGGAAAGCGCTTGGTTCGCCATCGCTTCTGCCTGAGATTTGAAATCTGGTAGGCTTCAACAAAGGAACCAGTCGGCCGTTAGGGATCCTTCCAAATTTTCCTATAACTTTGAGAAGGAAAATCGTTTATTTGAACGTGATGGTAGTCTAAGGGCCATTAGATTACAATCTACTCCTTGGGCATGACTACATTTATAGCATGGGAGCTATTGTTTCCTCATTCTTTTGAGTGATGTGTTTTTCGCATGAAGGAAAAGTGGTCCAGCTCGTAGACCAACTTTTATTCCCCGATTCAAACATAGCTACTAGTCAAGTGCAATCCCTAACTGGTATTTTTGTACAAGCAATATCTCATCAATCTCCAGTCAATCCACCTGAAGAGCACAAGTGATTCGGTGAATGTGACTAAACCCAGGGGGCATGCACCCTGGTTTTCTTTGGCAGGGAAACTTTAGGTATCTAGTTTCTTTGGTAAGAAGAAGAGTAAAGGTGAAGAAAAATATTTTACGCTGCAATATGATCCTCCTAAGACATCTACTGATGATGCTTCCAAATGAAATTTGAATTATCCTTTCCTTATTTGTGAGGAAATTCATTACACTAAGGATTGTCGCAGGTGCATAGAAGTTAGTAGTTTATTGAAAGGGAACTCGGTTGTGTTAAAAGAGCCATTTCCATCTTAGAAGACTTAGTTGGTAGACCAACCATAATCGTTTGCCTCATCTGGTTCTCAATTTTACATGATGATGGGTTCATTACCTATCTTAGTAACCACTCGATCGAAATATTATCAAACCTTTCAAAAGTAGACGATGGAAGAGGAAGTCATTGATATAACTTCTACTTCCACTCCACCCAGTTCTGGTCCTCTCCATGTTTAGAGACCCAATATTGAATCCTTCATCTGTCTGCCTCCCAAAGGTGTGATTTGGAAATCATCTTATAATCCAAATGCTAGGGTTACTCAACATTACAGTATTGTCGAAGATTTAGCTCAAGCGCCTTCGAGGATGTTCTTTTCTGGAAGCTGTGCAAACATGTCCAACATAGTGGAAATCATTATTGCCTACTATAGGAGGCATCGATCCTATTAATTCGAACTTGATTACTTTCGATATTCAAAACCATGTTCCTCATCTTCCTCATCAAATTGCATTTTTAATTCAAGTCATTATAGAAGGAAAGACGATCCATTAGACTATTATTGATGAAGGTGCTTCCACTTGTACCATGTTTGTTTCATGTTGGAAAGCTATTGGCTCAGTGCCTCTTAACCAATCCATGAACACCTTAGAGGAATTTGATGGCAGAGGCTCCCATCCTTATGGTATTTTCACAAGTTTTCCCATCAGTTTGGAAGGAATGACTGTAGAGTTAGAAGTAGAAGTTGTAGACGTGAATCTAAATTACAACCTTCTTCTTGGGCATAGTTGGACCCATGCTATGTTTTTTATGTGTTTCCTCCTTGTTCTAGGTGCTCCATTTTCCTCACGAAGGAAAAATTGTCACCATTGATCAATTGTCTTTTTCTCTTCCAGTGCCTCAAATGGCAACATCCCATATGTGTGAAATACTGATATTCCATATGAGAGTGTGGGGGCAGGTATTTTCAAATATTCTTCTTTAATGGGAAAATTTTCCTCTCCCACCTCTGCATGTCACCTAGATCAACATGATATCTGTCTCCACTAAGCCATGGATCATTCCTTCTTCAGATCAGGTTGATTGGTTTGGTGACGCTATGCTACTAAGTCCCTTGGAACAAGTTTATCATGAAATTGTCTAGGCTTCCAAAGTTGCTTGAGAAAGTCATGTTGTTCTCAATATGCACCTGGATACCTATTCACGATCTCCTTGGCTTGGTTCTTGGGATTCTCGAGATCCCTTGAACAAGATATTTCCCTTCAATGAGAGTATTGTTGAGGTTATGTTTCTTGACAAAAATACTTGGAATGATGCATATCATCATTCCTCGTGTATTCCAAGTCTAAGTGGGATTCCTTCATGTCTTGAAGCTTTTGTTTCTCATCACCCAACACATCCACTTCAAACGCCTATTCTAGTGCAAGAAGTTTTGTCCGAAGGTAATATGAGAAATATTATTGTAACCTTGCCTATTAACATTTCGGTCCAACCTAAAATTGTCAAAATATTTCAAATAGAGGCATCTTTTTCTCATCATGAGATTAAGATTTTCATGCATCCCGATGTGGGCTCTTCTCACTGATTCTTTATCATTCACCCATTACTGCAATGGGTTATTCATCCTAGGATTCGTAACCCTCACTCACACAGGGGGCATGGGGGAAATGTCATTTATGTGTTATTCTGCTATTTGACCAAGTGGATGCTTACACATCATGCAAATGGTGAAACTTTAGTTTCATTCTCTATTGATTGATTACCTAAGTTCAAAAATTGGCTCCATCTGAACTTTTTACGCGTGATCATTGTGTGTAATTACTTTTATACATGAATGTATAGATTATTTGGTGTGAAGTTTGACTTTTGGTGTGATTGTTTGCTTTGCATATATGTTTCCTTCTATTGATCTTCTGTTCCACTTGGTTTGCAGATGTTGTCAAACCATTATGTTGGTTTTGCTGATGGCACTTGTTGTAGAACACAGAACTTATATTTTGCATCTTGGGCACTCTTCGCCCCCTATGGTGAGTTGATCAATTTACAAGGTATTTTCCTGGGATGAACAAATAATAATATTGCTGAGTACAGTGCAGTTATATAGTTGCATTTGCACTTGGCATTAGAAATTTGGTTGTTAAGTCAAATTCACAACTCATTGTGTTACAATTGAATAGTCATTACTTAGTAAGAAATTCATAAATTTTCTGTATGTATCTACGTGTTAGATTACTAGAAAGAAATTTTGATTATATCACATGTCAACAGATTCAATAGAATTTGAATACATTAACATATGCATTAGAAAATTATGTTCTTGATAGACATTTGCATAACTTATAAAATTGACCACATCATCAGGATACTTGAACACATATGTAGAAAATAGAAACATGCATTATTATATATATAATATATATATTAATATATATATATATATATATATATATATATATATATATATATATCACGTATGTCAAAGTTTGTTCATCAAAATCTCAAAAAATAAGTGTTTTGGAACACATGTCTTTTAAAGCCTACAAAAGTGCAAAAAACACAACTAGAAAGGCTATTCACCCACATGATGTTTTCGATAACATGAGACCTCTTTGATCACTCGGGCTAACAACCGACGTAGTCTCATAGACACTCGTACTGTGTGCCTCTGGTATCATAGTGGCACGTCATATATAGGCACATATTCTAGAATCCCTTGGGTGATAACCTCTAGATTTCATTCCATTTCTACCATAGGATCTGCTTCTTCCTCATATGGACCATCTTCTATCTAATTTTCTATGGTCCATGTTATTGGCGACATGCCAAGAGGCCTTTCTGGTCCCACATGTGCACATTTATCACAAGTAAACTCTCAAATACACTTTAAAAAAACTCATAAAAATTGAAAAGTCCAAACAAGTTTTACTTACATCGGTCCACTGTTCACCTAGTGGTAGAGGTAGATTTGGGTCTCCTCTAAAATCCATGCCTGCATAAGCATAGTCATCCACAACGATCAGTTTTTGATGTGACCAGCTAAAAAATGGTGGGGGGGAATGCATCTGCTATGACCCTCCCACACGAGGTATAATCTCACTCCATCTGAGCAACCTCGGATCTTGTAGAGCTGTATCCTCCACCTCTACCCATTGATACCAAAATAGGGGCACACGCTCCAAAAAAAAGTGACCAAAGTCAAACCATAGTTGAACTAATTCAAGTTTCCTTGCTTGTATTTGGTCAGTTGCCTCTTCATGCAGACCAATATCCCCTCACACCAATTCAACATTGTTGGAGTGAGGCAATCAACTGCATATCGGAATTGTGATTTTGAGACCTCATGTAGAGCTTGTGCCCCATCTATATAGGCCATGGTGTGAAAATGTTTCCTCAAGGGAAGATTACGGATGGTTTCTATCTTCACCTTCCTGCTTACAGTTGTCTCTACACTTGGGAAATGTCTTCTAATTAAGGTATTGGCGCTCTCACCTCCAGCACAAGATCCGAAGAGTTGGACTCTTTCCCCTCTTCTGAACAATTCAGTAATGAAGTAGATATGAGCTACCTCTAGCTCTAGTTCTTGGTATCCAATGATGAAGATCTGTTGATCAACATCCCATAGACTAATCAGATAATGAAGCAATTCATTTTGTGCTATGAGTCCTAAGGTTTGGAAGAATTTCAATAACCCACAGTCCCTCAAAGCATTGACACATTCAACACTTTAGGTAGCATGGTGATCTTTTGCCTCATGGCCCCTTTCCTTTGATTCGATGACCATGTTTTCGAAGTCTCCTACAAACACCGTTTACATTGATTAAATTCCTTTTCATGGATCAAAAAGCTCGAAAAATAGATCAAAAGAGAGGATTTTTCTCTATTTTTTCTACCTTGCAACTAGTGCGTCTATTTTCATTATTTCCACACTGATAGCTAGAGATCCTTTTGGGCTCAAGGGCGATCAACGCATATCTGATAAGCAGACTCGTACTAGTCACCCTCGACTTTAAAAATTAAAATCCCCCATTTTTGACAAACAAAAATCCC
Source organism: Pinus taeda (assembly GCA_000404065.3). Taxonomy (NCBI): domain Eukaryota; kingdom Viridiplantae; phylum Streptophyta; class Pinopsida; order Pinales; family Pinaceae; genus Pinus; species Pinus taeda. The sequence continues at coordinate 51,183 of APFE031549894.1, forward strand.
ATGAAATGACATGAAATTAGAATAAAATGCTTGAGAAGAGGAAGAACTCTTACCTATAGATGACGGTTCATGAAATGGTGCCCTGGATCTCCCACACTGCTTTCCTGAAGAATCAAGGAAAATAAGGTAAAACTACGCTCTCCAATTTACTCCAAGTGAACTCGTAAAAATGCTTTTACTTTTGGTCTATTTATAAGTTTAATTACTTTTTTTCCAATATTTTATTATTTTCCTCGATATCAATAATGTGTGGTTGTCTTTGCACAGTTATAAGTTCTTTTTGGCAGTTACAGTGATCATTTATGACTGATTCAATGAGTTTTGCTTTATCTATTTTCCAAACTTGTTAAAAATAAATGAAAAGGGAACCTCCCTGGAGTCATCTTTAAGATTTTTTTGGACTCTCGAAATATGAAAATACCATCAATTACCTTTTTTTTCGAACTCGTTAAATAAAATGAATTGACGTCATCTCAATATATGTTTATCACTTTTTCGAGCCAAGGTTGACTATTTACGAAAAAGGTACACCTTGGTAGATATTGTCAAGTGGTTCTCTCAAATATTGTTTTCTACCTTCTCGAGCTCAAGAGACAAATCATATAAAGGGACATGATGGAGTTTTCTTTTTTGTGTCTTTTTCAAACTCTCTAAATATGAAAAATATATTGAGTTATTCTTCTGCCGAACTTGTAAAACATTAAATGGTGAAAGATTTATCATCATGACGAGACCGAGTTTCTCCTTCCTAGGACTCACAAAACTTACTAGGATGGATTCATTTGAAGAACGAGCTTATATGACAAGCATATGTTATCCCCTTGAAGATTGTGATAAAAAATAATTGGGGTATTCACTAGAAATAGTGGACAAAAATTAAAGTGAAACATCCCTTGTATAGGCAACATGTCACTTTTGAACATGACACTCATCTGTTTCTCATGTCAGGTTTGGAATATCCTCGCTCAGTCACTTGTATTTCTAGGTTTGGGTGATCCATTTCACCTCTCATCTGACTATTGCATTTTTTCATCATGACCCTTAGTCCTATGTTGAGTCAAATGTTGCCACACTCCGAAGTCATGTCACAGATATGTTCAAGAGAAGTCCTATTTTCATTTTTTACCTATACATTGTCTGACCATTTACTATAGTCTTGGATCATAATCATTTATTCCACTTTATTCCTCATTTCGTGTTGATGATGGGGGAATCATTATGGACCTCCTTCGACCGGTTCTTCCAATCAACTTCAGCTCATTATCCAAGAAGGAAACTTAGAAACTTCCTTTCAGTACCTTGGAGCTTGAATGCCTTAATGGTAAGTTCTTTGCTTCCAATGAAAGGTTTTCATCATCAGCCTTCGATCGGATGATTCCATGAGTGTTCAACTTCAACTTCATTTTTAGATTCATGGATTGTATTTTTGTACCTTGAGATCCATTGACATTATTGGTGGTTCCTCTCGTGCTTGTTAATGATCCACATTATTGGCTGATAATCAGGTGGTTTTCTAACATGTTCAACTTCGACACATTCATTCATATGTTAGAATTTGTACTTTGATAAGGTTGTGACGTAGTGTAGGACCCTGAGTTTTGTCTGATATAAATCAAGATGCATGGAGTTATGTATTATTCATGATTGTACACATGATTCTTCGATACGAATGTTTGTGACCATATAGTGGGACTTTATATTTATGATGATCCTTCTATATCGGGTGGCTACATCCATACCTTGGATCTTAGACTTACAGATGATCCTTTCTGCTTGGATGGTTGCACCCATACCATTGATCTTTTCACACAGTCCCTTCTATCCGAATGGCTGCATCCATACCATGGATTCATGTTTTGATATCAGATATGTATATGCATATGCATCCTTGATTTTTAGGTCTCCTCGGAGTGTTTGTTATTGTCCTTGCAAAATATCTTGAAGCACCTCATTCTTCACTCCCTGTTATTCCTTCATGATTTAGGGGGCATTTGTTACACAATATTTTTTCACGCCTCCTACACTTCCCGATGTCATACCCTAGAGTGCTCGAAACATGGAAATCATGCAGTGTACCCATCCTGATATGTAGTTCAGATCCTCCCTGAAACACTGATGGAAATATGCCTTGAGCCTTCCTTGTAGAAGTAAGCTCTAAAACCCTAATTTTAGGACCAACGCGACCCTTACACTGGTAACTAGTGCTGATGGTGAGTTGTATTATATTGGCCTCGTGTTACCAATGCACTTTTTAGTTGGATACTCATGTTGATCCCTAAAAGGAAAGTTTTCCCAAATAGGACAAGAAGCTTTCTAATCTAGAGGCTTCCAGAATGACGAGTTGGAGGTTGCTCGATGTGGATGTACGCACACACACACACACACACACACATATATGGGTACATGGGCCACCACCCCCATTACATATAATGCAACCATATATCAAATGAGTTGGCGAGGTTTGAATTGGCGTCAACGAGTAGGTCGGCCCCCCCAATGTGGCGGCTCAACAACACAATATGCCTATCAAATAAAAGAGCACCAAAAATTATGCATTGATACCCAAAATGGAATGCCAAGTGGATAGGCCACAAGGTTGGAACCCAGGATTCTCATTCCAAATTGAGCGGCCCCACCAACAGACCCAACAAACAAATTTATAATGTCTACTCCAAAACTTATATATAAATCAAGTTCACCATTAGACCAAAAAAATCGGGAGTGGAGATCTAACTAGCAAAACTAGGAGGTGGAACCAAGAGTGAGGAAAAATGCATAGGCCAGAACTGCACCCATCCTTTCATGGTTTTCAAGAAATATTCATGGGGAATCTTGGCATAATCCTTTTGTAGGGAACCTTGAAGGAATCTAAAAGATTCCTTAGAGCTCCAGATGTCACTTGCTCAGAATAGGGTCAATTTTATAGTCATTTGACACGATTTCACACCATGTGTTTAACAATGATGTCTATTTTTGCAGCTGAAATTTTGCATCCTCAGATCATTCCCGAAAATTTAGGTATAAGGGTCATTTATGTAATTGATAGTAATTTATTTTTGATTCCATTTAATGAAAAAGGCCTCCCCACATTGAGTAGGGCCTGGAGACATAGCCCACATTGGATGAAATTCATCATCAAATTGTCTTGTGCATTTGATTTTAGGGTTGCTTTTGATTTCTACTTCTTTCATGTGATTATGTTACTTGGTTACATGCTCTTTTAAATGAAATTTTATATGCATCCTTGAAGTAAAATATCTAGATCTAGTTTGGTATCAAGCAGGTATTCTTGATGTGAGTTACATGAGTGAATTCTAACCAGGAACAAGATCCAAAGAGGAGAAGGAAAACTAAAATCCTTTTATCCTGAAGTGGTTCATGCAAGATGAAGATGGAACATGGTAGTTGAGGAAGCTCAAATGTGAGAAGAGAGAAATTATCACAAGATCTTCTTCACCGTGGAAGAGAAAGTTTACAAGTTGGTTGTAGAATATGAGAAGACAATCAAGCATGAGAAGAAAAAACCAAATGATCATGCCTTGATAAATCATGAAGGTGGAGGGGAAGAGACTCCTCCATCTATGTCCTCTAATGAAATTTCATCTTCTTGCGCTTCTTGAAATTCTAACAAGAATCATAGGAATGCATCTAAAAAGCCTTTTTTTTTTAAAGTTTGATGTCAAGTTTGATTTTCCTATGTTTAGTGTAGAATCTAATGCAGAAAAGCTAGATAGCTGGATCAATCACGTTGAAATGTATTGTCACATACAACAAATAAGAGAGGATGGAGCCAAGATCCATCTAGCATCCCTTTGATTGAGTGGCACTGATCTTGTTTGGAGGGGAGGAAAACTATAGAAAGGTGGTAAGAATAGTCATAAATATCTTTCATATTAGTCTAATTTTGTCTCTAATATAAGGGGACAGCTTTACCCATTAGGCTATAGACAAAAATCTATGATGGAATGGAAACATTTGAAACAAAGTAAAGGTGAAACTATTTAGAATTTTATACATCAGTTTAGGAAACAGGCATTAGCTTTGAAAGTTCCACTAGACAATCCTAAGGCGTTAATGAACTATATTGGCTCTTTGCATAGTTATTTGCCTCATTCAGTATTATTATTTGAACCTAAAACTCTTGATGAAGCTAGTATGAAGTTTCTACATTTTGAAAGCAAGGGGAAGCATGAGCAAGAAGACCATCCAAAGAGGACAAAACTAACTATGAGAATGGAAGAAAATCCCTATTGTACTCATTGTGAAAAATGGGGGCATGATCAAGAACATTATTGGAAATTGCATCCAGAATTGAGGCCAAAGAGGAATGATAGAAAGATAATAAGAAGGCAGTGGCAACTATGAAACAAAACCAAGAATTTGAATCAGAGGATGATCAGAAGATCACAGCTAGAATATTTGCATGTGTTGGGCCAATTGACCTAGGATTGGACTTAGGTGATGAAATGAAAATTTCTACTCTTGGTATTGTAAAAGATGAACCTATTGACTTGGGTTCTGATTCAGGCAGTGTGACAAAGATTTCACTAAATGTTGTGCCAAAAATTAGAAGGACACAAAATGTCACATGGCTCCAAGAACTTTAAGAGATCAACCAAAGAATTCAAGCAGAGAATGTGGAACTAAGGAGACGCCTACAAGAAGCAGATAAGGAGAAAAAAAGGTTGCAACATTAGTTACAAGACAATGAGGAGGCCCTAGAAAAATTGCAGCATAACAAACCCAAGATAAAAAGGGATTCTTCAATTTTAAGTTCTTTTTATGATGATGATTTTTCTTCTTTCAAGAAACATACTACAGGAATTGGATCAAAATTTATGAAGGAAATGGGGTATTAAGGAAAGGGCCTCAACATTAATGGACAAGGCATTATGAATCTCATCAAAATGGAGTAATTTCCTCGCTATGTAGGACTCAAATATGTCAGAAAGGAGGTTGGGGAATACTCCAAGACAACCAGTGACCAACCAATGATAGATGGTGAGAGCACCTCATCACATTCCAGTGATAGTGTGGATTCCATGTGCACTTATCAAAGGCATACCAAGATTAAGCATTCCAAGATGATCTTGAAAGTTTAGAGGAGAAAGAATCATTGTAGTCACTGCAATGAGGTTAGACAATAGAGAGCCACATGCCAGGTTGATCCAGGTGGATATTGGTGGCCACCCACCTATTCCACCTAGACCCCCTAGTCATTTTCATCTGTTTTCTTGTTCATTTTATCATTTTCTATTTTTAGCATTTTTTCGGGTCGTGAACTTCCGAAGCAGTTTTGACCTCCTAAATGGTCTTTTTCTGGGCTTTGCAGCAAGCTCATAGCCATAGGTAAGGGCATGCAATGAAACCTATAGCACTCAGTGAGCCCTTTCCAACAAAGTATTTTACATGCAAAATGGAGATAATATGACCAAGTTTTGACCCTGGGAAGTTGGATGCCCAACTAACCCCAACAGGGCCCACAAACTCTTGGTGTTACATCTCCTCGTGTTAGGGTTTTGGTTGTTTAGGTTTTTCTCATGTTTTCCAATAACAAATAGGCCCTTGAGCCTAATTGTAACATAGTTAAGAGACATGTAGCCACCACATCTCTTCTCAGAAATAAGCTACCATTGCCCAAGCTGCTTTATTTCCATTTTCTTTGTAAGCATAATTCAATATTTTTATATTAATGAAATGAAGTGTTTTTCTGATGCATCTCTATGTTTATGATTATATTGTAATTTTTTATGTTCATGTTTAAGTTTAGATCAGTGGTACCAGAGCAGTCTGCTCTTTCTCTATTTTTCTTTGCATGTCCCCAACGAGGTCAGGGTATAAGGAGTTAGGGCTCAATTTCGTTGAATCATTGTAGGATCAAATGTTTAGTCAATTTAATGTCCTAAATTGCTACATAGGTTATCAATCTGGGAGTCGTAAACTGATGAAGTGTAGTGCATTGTATGTGCAAGACAACCTTTTTCTTACCTCACTATTTTCAGTTTTTATCTTGTTTTGGGGTTTTGTTATTGTTGGTCTCCTAAAGTGTTTAATTGAAATGGAAATATTATTCTAAAGTTTTAAGAATACTTTTAAAGATCAAGTGTGTATGTATAATTGAAGACAAGGTTTATGCCTCTTATGGTAATTTCCAAACTTAGAACTTCAAAGATCTCAAAACATGTTGTCTACAAAATCAGAGTTTTAAACAAAAGTGTAAACATGCAGCTACATAAATCAAGCTAAATATGAAGTATTGAAAATGAGGTCACTGTCTCTGTTGTTTATCTAATTATAGAATTGAAATCTAATAAACTATTGCACTCAAAACCAAAAAGTAAAGAAGTTGAAAACTAGTCACTGATGTCACCCATAATCACAATATTTCATCAATTAACTTCTAAAACGGGGTTAAGCTAAAGACTCTGGAAATATCATCATATGGCATGAAAGAATGAAATTTAAACTATCTACTTCTAGACTAATGAAAGAAAAATAAATTACTTCATCTATAATCACAATAGCTCACCAGTTAACTTCTAAAACGGGGTTAAGCTAAAGGCTCCGGAGATATCATCATATAGCATGAAGAACTGATATCTAAACTAGCTATTTGTAGACTAATGAAAATAATATCAAATTACTTCACCTATAATCACAATAGCTTGCCAATTAACTTCTAAAATGAGGTTAAGCTAAAGGCTCCGAAGATATCATCATATAGCTTGAAGAACTAATATCTAAACTATCTAAAAGCAGTAAACAAATCTCACCAAAATAAAATCATAACAACTGGAATTTAAAACTAAGTTCAGCAGAGGAAGCATGTCTCAGATCACCACTTGATGCAAAAACTACATCAAAAACATTGAGCATAACCTATCCTGAAATGCACTGATCAACGTTAGTGGAAAATATAACAACGCTGCAAAAACATGTACAGGAGTAAAATGATTAATACCATAAACAAAACATGAGAAATGTACAACTCAAATAAGAGAAAATATGCATGAAAACTATACAAAATGAAAGAAGAACCTCAGCCACACAGGGGTCCTCTGCACAGCCTTCGATTAACACGCTATCACTTCAAACCACGCTTTAAATAGTCATATGAAAAATAGAGTTTTTGTATTATGGAACAGAGGATATGTCTCTCGGTTACAACAAAAAAATAACGCTAAAACAACAGTATCAAGACTAAATACTTGCATTGCAAATTCTTATATTTATAAAAGAAATAGATAACTGTATTTTGGAGAAAATTCTTCAACAATGGACATGTGAACATGTCAGAATCCGAAAGTTCAACCTCTTGGTTTCCATGAACAGTAAATCTATGCAAAGTGGATGTTGGATTGCATTATGGAGATGGCTTATAGGTGGAAAAAATGGATCCATGAGTTCAGGAATGGCTTCGGGCTTCCTTGCATGCTGGAACAGAGTCCTAGTTGGCGTAGGATTTCTCTGTTGACCACCCTTTGACCGGTACCTTTCTTCATGAATTCAACTAAGTAGATAGGACCTTGTCCATGTGTGAATCATTTCTGATCTGCCCATGTGTCTTATTTCTCCTGTCGATACCTGTAACCTATAGAACAATGGAAACAGTTGTGAAATTGCAAGTTAGTTGTGAAATGTGGCTACATTTCGTAGCTAATGAACAATACCTAAATCAAATAGCACACATAATGATATAGTTTGAAAATCACTCAAATGCACTCCTAAAATCAATATGTAACAAGTTTTGATAGCTTATGAGGCAGTGATATGGGAAAATAGAAGATAAAAGGTTTAGGAAAATCAGTAGAAGAGAGGTAGTTCTAGGGCTCAACATCAACCTCGAAAACCTAACGACCTCCCATGGCAGAAGAAAAGAAAGATGAGGGGGTAGGATATCCTTTCAAAATGTTGCTTGAGGAAGCCCATAGGTGATGCATCTTCATCCAACAGCCACTTTGGAGGCACCACTCATTTTAAGGTACAAGTTAAATTCAATAATCCCATATTCCAAGGCCTGGTAGATACAGATGCCATAGATAAATGGTTAAATGTTTTGAAAGGATATTTTTTAGTTCATGACTTTTCCAACCAGGAAAATATTACTTTTGCACTTCTTAAAGTTGCCCCACACATCAAAGACTATTGGAAAACCTAGTGTGAATAAAAGGATGAGAGTGAACCCTCGCTATTTTTAGCCGCACCCACATGGAATTATTTTAGAGATGACATCAAGGAACATTACTACCCTGTTGGGAGCTATGAAGATAAATAGATAAAGTGGACCATGCTACGAAAAGGAAGGGACCATGTTGGAGAGGTAAATCCCCTCTACGGATAGAGGCGATCCCTACTAGCCCAAAGGGGGTCTAGAAACAATCAAACAATGCTACACTGCAGGTCCCTAGTTGTTGTTAACAAGTGGTTAAGAGAAACCTACTTGGATTCCAATGCTATGTTTGTCGAAGAGGTGATCCTCTCGCTCCTTCGCTTCAGCCGATCACAATTCCCCGCTATCCTCGCGGACGAACACCTGCACAAGCGAAGAGAGAGCAAACATGGGCGTAAAATCTACTAACAACAACTATGTATCAGTCAGGAAGGATACAATTTACATTAATCATTCATAAGACAAATGGAAATGGAACCATAAGAATAGTCATCTATCTTTATTAATTAGAGAATAGAGTAAGGTACAACTGAAGTCCTGACGCTGAGTCCTTCCCTAGAGGGTCCAGCCAGCATGTCTTCCAAGCATTCACCTTTAAAGTAAATCTCCCAAGTCAAAGAGGTCTCTCTCTCACATACAAGGCAACAAACTCATGACCTTCCTCAAGCTCAAAGCAATCCTCACACAACACACCAAATGCCTACAAAGAGCAGCA
>APFE031549894.1:86518-154202 GCA_000404065.3 Pinus taeda
GGAATAACATAATTGTTCCCTCGTTGGTCTTAGGTTGAGAAAATGGAGTCCACCAATCAAGGATTTCCCCTTGGGGGGGAATCCTAGTCCCTTCTCCTCTTGGGGAGATGTTGGTGCACCTCATATGGCCACATTGTCCCTTCCAGGACTGACAATTGGCTTGCCAGTATGGCTTTTCTCGACCTATGTCATTCAAAACACCATGATTCCTGAGCAATCAAATCAGTAAGCGGATCATACTAGAGTTAGCCCCCAACCTTCTACTTCATCTTTTCTCCCTCTCCTTCTTCCTCTTCGCTTGGTGAAGTTAGTAAAACTAAAAACTAAGTAACTAAGAAGAAGAAGAAGAAGGGTAAGGAGAAGAAGAAGAAGAAGCCAATGGAAAAAGGGGGCAACCATGCATCATCTAGCAAAAATACACACTGCACCATCCAAACCTAAATCTCCATGTGTCATTTGCAAGGGAGACCACTATCATCGAGATTGTCCTTACATCTCACGGATATTAAAGGACTAGTCTCCCCACTTGCACAATCCATTGTCCTCAACCTCTGACGATCATGTTGAAAGCACACTGTCAACTAGTGAAAACAAAGTTAATGGAAAAAAAGGAAGATCTAAAATTCCTTGTAGACTATGTGAAGGTGATCATGTCATCCACCATTGTCCCTTCCTAGATGAAGCTAAAAGAGTCTTGGATAACCCTCTTGCTTCACTGCTACCGCTTCCTCCTGGATACAAGAAACTCTTGCCGAGTCCACCGCTAGTTGAAAATCTGACTGACACACCATTGTGGTCAGTCAAAGCATCTATTGTTGAAGATAAACCCTCTGAGTCCATACAGGACCAAAGTCAACAGGTCAAGATGACAGTCGGCCCTTCAAAAGGTCTACCTTCAGATGATACAGTCACCAAAGAGAATGAGAACGACACCGTACAAATTCTTTTCATCAATACAGAATTCGATGAACTTGGGGGCAATCTACCCGTTCCTTTACCGTAGGAAGGAAGTTCGTCAGAGATTTACCCGGCCATTTATTCGGTCCCTCCTCCAAGCAATCTAGTCATTTCCTTCGATTGGAATCTACTAGGCGGACCCCGTCTACCATCTAATGTGCCATTCCAAGTCATAATACAAGCTTACAGAATGATCATGGTTGGTACTGTCATAGATGAAGGGTCTTTTGTGAGTATCATTTCCTCAACTGCTTGGAAAGTGCTTGGTTCGCCATCGCTTCTACCTAAGATTCGAAATCTAACAGGCTTCAACAAAGGAACCAATCGACTGTTAAGGATCCTTCCAAGTTTGCCTATAACTTTGAGAAGGAAAATTGTTTATTTGAATGTGATGGTAGTCCAAGGGCCTTTAGATTACAATCTACTCCTTGGGCGTGACTACATTTATAGCATGGGAGCTATTATTTCCTCACACTTTCGATTGATGTGTTTCTCGCATGAAGGCAAAGTGGTCCAGCTCGTAGACCAGCTTTCATTCCCGTGTTCAAACACAGCTACTAGTCAAGTGCCATCCCTAACTAGTCTTTTTGCACAAGGAATGTCTCATCAATCTCTAGTCAATCCACCTAATGAGCATGTGTGATTCGGTGAATGTGTCTAAACCCAGGGGGCATGCACCCTGGTTTGCTTCGGTAGGAAAACTTTAGGTATGGGGTAGGTTTCCGCGGAGGATATATGACTAGTCTGACACACCCGTCCATTTAGGAAAATGGGATTAGACTGGAATAAGATTCCCTCATCCAAGTTATGTGAGTGATGTATCCCACCATTCACCTTTGTCTATTTCGATGGACAGAGCCAAGGAAGTGTTTTGTCTCCATATGTGGATGGAACAATCTTGCAAATACAATAACTTTTATATGGTAACCTAGAAACTCTACTTTTCTTTATACCTAGGGGTTTGCATGCAAGTGAAAAGTGACCATTTATTTTCTTAGTTTGTAGGCTCTTAACCCTTTAAACTTGTAGGTTGGTCGTTCCTAGCTTGCATAACAAAAGGCTTCAGAGTAATGTTTTGAATGGGGAAAGCTCCCTAAAAAATGAACCTATCGATGAGACATCCTTATTATACGACTGGCAGGAGTAGGTTTACGTGAAGTACAAGCTCATTAAAAAATAAACCTAGCAATGACCATATGTTCCCCCAAAGTTTAAGCTCATTAAAAAATGAACCCATCCTTTTGTAAATAACCATTGTGATCACATAATCATCAGCTTTTAAGCCTTGGTCGTGTTCTTACCATCACCTCCACTCTTTTTTAGCCGATCATACGCCCCCATTTGATTGTTTACCCTTTTTGAGGAACAGTTGCAACAAGTGATTCTATTAGCCATATTCTTTACACTGTCATGATTGAAAAGTTCCAATCCTTACCTAGAACTAGTTGCTACCCAAAAATATCACTTGTTCCTCAAAGACAAGTCTCCTTTAAGCTCTTTTCATCTAGCTCGTAAAATATCAAAAGATTGCCAAGAAATTGGCCTCTCCAGCTCGTTAAAGCGATTAGAAGTGCAATTCCTCCTCTAGATTTTAATATTTTTAGACCTGAGGGATCATCACACAAAAAGATCGAGCGCTTGTCTTCTTCGTTTCATTAAAACTATCAAAAGTCATCCCTTTCATATTATTTTATACTTTTTTAGACTTAAGGGATTATATTATGAAAAAGGACTACTGGAGTTGCCTTTTTGTCTCTTTTTAGACTCTCTAAATTTGAAAAGGACCGAGTTGTCTTTGTCATTAAACTCGTTAAAACAATAGCGACAAACTTGTCCATTACAGACAAGAGTGAGTTTCACTGTTGCTAGGCTCGCTAAAACATAGCGACAGGTTTTCCCGAAGGGAAAATTATAGAACAAGCATATGTTATCCTCCTCAATCTTGACAAAAATAAAGAGGTATTGGTCAGCAACGACTGGGGAAAGATTGGGAAGAGAACTTGAAGAAACTTTATTGGTAGCAGGTCGCTCTTGAACATGACACTTTCACTCCATCGCCATGATTGAGTCGGGTTGGGTTATTCCGTTCACTGGTCACATCACCATTGGTCCTCCATACCATACATTTTTGGGGTTAACACTACCAATCCATTTCAGTGTCACCGATATGTTCAAGAGAAGTCATTTAGAGAATTCACCAACCTAGCTTACATCTCATCTGCTGCAATATCTTCATGCTTCATTCTTTCATGACTGCCACCATGAACCTTGTATCATCAGATCGTTTTCACCTCCACAAAATAATTTGCTCTGTTTCATGTTGTAGATGTGGGATTCATTAAGGCCCTCCTATGACAGGTCACTTCTTATTGACATCAGCTCATTATCCAAGAAGTTGACTTAGGAACAACCCTTTCAATACCTTGAAGCTTGCATGCCTCAATGGCAAGTTTCTCAATTCCAGTGACAAGTTTACATCAATGGCCTTCAACCAAAAGATTTTGCGTGGTGTTCGACATCAACTCATGTATTCGCACCACGTGAATTATACTATTGTACCTTGAGGGTCATTTTCATTATTGGTGATTCCTCTCACACCTATTAACAGCTTACATCATTGGCTGGTAATCAGGTGATGTCTTTCCATGTTCGACATCAGAACATCCTTTTACATGGATCGACTTGTACTTCAGGCGAATATTGAACGAGTTTGAAGAACCTGGATCTAGTTTCATCCATCTAGGCTGCAATATATTCAGGAAAATAAAGACATCAAATGTACATTATAGCTGCACAGATAATCATCCAAGCTAAGAGATGATGGCTCTACCAGAATCATCACTCTGCCACACAGATGGTTGTCTGTCCTATGTACATAAAAATGAATTTATAAAGTTGAGCATGGGAATTCCCACCTCAGCTAGATCATGAAAATATTATGAAAATAATATATTGTATTGTATCTTATTATAGGTCACCTTCCAATTCGAAAAACCTCGAATCCTCATGATAAAGCATTTTGCCCGACATCAGAAGATTTACGACCTCATGCTTTAGGGGGCAACTATTATAGACATATTTGGGCACTGCAACCTCAATCTCATATGTCCATAAACCAAGGGCTTATAATCCCCTAAAAGTGTTGTTTCATACCCTAAAGGAACAAGGTCAGCTGATTACATCATCTCCCAGAAGTTCTCCCTGAAAAACTACTCAAAACTGGTCAAAACTGGACCATACATAATGCTTAGTGCTAAGGGTGTGATGCATCTCACCTACTACATGTAGAAAGTGTGATGCATACTAAAAATCCCTATTGTAGGGTGCGATGAGCAAGAGTAGACAAATGGTAGAGGTAGTTGGCTAGTTGTAAACCCAAAGAATCTTCTAGAAACTATCCATTTGACACTTGCCTCTTGAATTTTCCCGGGGATGAGTAAGAGATCATGAAATCTCCAAGTGGAACCAAGAACTATCAGAGAAATGACACTAATCAAAATCCCAGAAGTTGACTCACCCACCTACAAATATCTATATATGGATCCCTCATCCTAGGATCCAAAGGCTAGAATTTTGTATCTTGTAAGGAAGTGTTGTTGGTTTCTCTGTGGAAAATCATAGTGTTGGATGATCTAGCTTTTCATGAGGTGAAGAGGGCTTTCATGCTAGGAGGATGGTGCTGGGTTAGACCAATGGGTTGTAATCATCTCTTCTACTAGTTCTATCAATAAAGCTATTTGAGTTTTCCTCCATATTCTTTTATATCTTTGAATCTTGTATTGATATATGCATTTGTATGGATAATATATATCTAATCCTATATTGTTTATGGTTATAGATCTCTATGCTTTGATGGTATTATTCTTTTTTGACTCTATAGGTGTTCTTTGAAGCAGGACAAGTAAGGAAAGAGTGGCAAAGCTTTGTCAAAGGGGAGAGGAAACAAGCAAAGAGCCAAGCGAAAGACTAAGGTTGGTACTCTCTGCTTCTCTCTCATTTATCTCTCATAAAGGAAAACACAAGTGACTTTAGTTTGTTTGTTTCTAAGATAGCTACCCGTCTTAGTGGGACTAGCAACTCTGAATGGACACTAGTTTTCTCCATAACAGAGTGGATTTTCTATGCTTGACCTTGTACTCTTCCATCAGCTTCTCCATCATTCTAAATGTGAATTGAATTCCCTGATCTATCACAATTTCTCTTGGAACACCAAAGCGAGTAAAAATATCCTCTTAAATAAAATTAACAACTAAATTTTGAGTAGCAGAAAATAACGCTTTGCCTTCCACACATTTAGTGACATAATCAGTGCATACAAATATATATTTTTATGTTTGGATGGAGGATTAATAGGTCTAATAAAGTCTAAATCCCATTTTTCAAAATTTTCGATGAGTACCTAAGGTTGTAATGGAAACTCATTTGAGGGGGTAGGTTTCCCTACCCTTTGGCGGCTGTCACACCCTTTGACATAATTGTTTTGCATCTTTGAAGAGGGACGACCAATAATATCCTAAATAAACGATTTTATAGGTTGTCCTCTTTCAACAAACTGTCCACCGCATGGTTCATCATGACATGCTTTAAGAATATCAGGCATTTCATCTTCCCTGACACATATTTTGACCACAAAGCCTGGCCCTGTTTTAAACAATACATTAGAAATCCATGAATATCTTGAACTTTCATGAGTAATCTTTCTTCTTTCACTAGGAAATAAATGTGGAGGTAGTTTCCTTGTAACCAAATAGTTAGCCATATCTGCAAACCAAGGAGTTTTAGTAGTTACTGCAAATAAGTATTCATCAGGAAACTTATCCTCTATAGGAGAATCTTCTTTGATAATTTGAATCCTGGACAAGAAATCAGCAACTGTGTTTTGTCTCCCTAGTCGATCTAACACAGTAATATTGAATTCCTATAAAAGTAGGAGCCATCTTGTAACTCTGCCATTAGTAATAGGTTTGTTCATTAGATATCTAATTGAAGAATGATCGGTATGAATAAAAGTTTCATAGCCTATTACATAATGTCTGGATTTATTAATTGCATGAAGAACAGTTAAGAACTCTTTTTCAGTCACAATATAGTTCAACTCAATGGGAGTCAAATTTTTACTGGTATAGTAAATGGCATAAGGAACCAAGTCTTTTTGTCCCAATACAGCTCCTAGAGATGTATCTGAAGCATCTGTAGAAATATGGAAATGAAGTTTCCAATTTGGTCCTCTCAAGATAGGTGCTTTAGATATTCTTGTTTTCAAAGCTTCAAATGTTGATTGGTAATCAGGACTCCATTTGAATTCATAGTCTTTTGTAGGTAGTTTGAAGAGTAGAAATGCTATTTTGGTACATTTTTCTATAAATCTTCTATAATATCCAGTAAATCCTAGAAAACTTCTAACATCGTTTTGACAATTTTGAATAGGTAACTTGGAGATGACTTCAACTTTTGATTTGTCTACTTTAATCCCATCCCTTGAAATATGATGTCCCAAAACAATACCTTCAGTAAACATCATAAAGCATTTTTCATGGCTTAATGAAAGGTTTGTTACTTTACATCTTATAAGGACATTTTCCAAATTTTCCAAGGCTTCTTCAAATGTATTACCATAGACTGTAAAATCATCCATATATACCTCTACACAATCATGGATTAGATCAGAGAAAATTCCTAGTACTGCTCTTTGGAATGTTGCTGGTGCATTGCATAATCCAAAAAGAAGCACTCAGTAGGCAAAATTTCCCCATGGAAAAGTAAAAGTGATTTTATCCTGATCTTCAGGTGCTACCTAAATTTGATTATAACCACTAAAACCATGCATAAATGAAAAGTATTTTTTTCCTGCTAATATATCTAATACTTGATCAATAAAGAGCAAAGGAAAGTGATCCTTCAAGGTTTCTTTATTTAATTCCCTGTAATCAATGCACACCCTCCATTTACCATTCTTTCTGTGTACTATCACCAAGGGAGAAACCCATCGGCTATCTGAGATTGGGTAAATGAAGTTCACATTGAGTAATTTTTGGAGCTCTTCTTTCATAATCTCCCTAAGATTTGGATTCATCCTTCTCTGAGGTTGTCTAATTGGTCTACTGTTTTTCTCAATATAGATATGATGGATGCAAGTCTTAGGGTCAATATCTTTCATATCAGTAATACTCCCATGCAAATGCCACAGAATGTTTTTGCAAGATTTTGGTTAGCTCTTCCTGTTGTAACTTTTCCAAACTCTTCCAAACTGCCAAACTCTTCCATAGAGTAGAGAGGCAGTTTCTTTAATGACAAATATCCAATATCAGAATCTAACTGAAATTGTGTGTGATCATATTTTGAAGATGTTTCAAAATTTTCTAATGCATTCAAGATTTGACTATCTTCACTAACTTCAGAGAGAGTAAAGACAGGTTGTATAGTATCTTCATCATCGACCCATTCATTGTCTCCTACTTCTGTAATTGCTTTTTCTAAAGGATACAAAGTGAATTTATTTCTTGAACTACCATTAGAAATGTACATGTCCCCAGACCTATAACTAATAAAAGCATCAACTGTGGTTAGCCAAGGTCTTCCTAGGATGAGTGGGTGCCCTCCTAGATTACTCTTGAGAGTCAAGATCATGAAATCTACTAGATAATCCCAAGAATCTAAGGAGACCAAAATATCTTCTAGTACACCATCTAGTTTGATTATTGTTCTATCTGCAAGTTGTATTAAGGTAGGTGTGAAAATAAGATTAGGAAGTTTAAGTTGTTCCATAGTCTATCTACTTATAATGTTTATGGCATCCCCTAAGTCAATCAATGTATTTGGAATTTCTATCCCATTTATGTGTGTCTTGACAGCTGGACTACTTGCATCCACATATTTCTGCATGGTAATCTTTCCCATCATGATATCTACTATTTTTCCTACTAGGTGGATTCTTTTTGTGTCTCTTGGTTTCTTACCTGGTCTTTTGATATTCAACTACTTTATTGTTTTTGCTAGAATAAGAATCTCTCTAATGGCTTGTAGCAAGGGAATATTGATACATACATTCTTTAATTCATCTAGGAAATCATAGTCAGGCAACAGGATTTGTTTTTCCACCCCCTTGTCAATTTGTAATCTTTCAGGGAAAGGAGGTGTGAATGTAATTATAGGTTGCTCAACTATAGGAGTTGTGGGGGTTGACTCTTTTTTTTCGTTTTGAATGGTTGGGTTTTGAAGGATGCTTCTTCAAAAAATTTATTGACTTTTAGAGAATCCTCCTCAAAAACGTCTTGCTCTTGAACATCTATAGAAGGTTTTTTCCTTTTCTAAAATCCTACTAGATCTAAGTTGAACATCATTAAGATCTAGAGGAACAATCATGTAGGTAGGAAATTGTTGTCCTTCTACCATGTAAGCATTCTGAGTGTTTTTTTTGTTGGGATTTGGTAATGGTTGGTCTAGTAGTTGATTTGGCTTTTGTTGAAATGGAAGCAAGAGTTGAGGATTTTGATTTTGTTGAGGAGGTTGTTGTTGTGGAAATGGAAATGAAAGTTGTGGGCTTTGATTTGGAAGTTGCGGATTTTGTTGTTGATTCTATGGGAGAGGATAGCCCTAATAAGATGGAGGATATTGATAATATTGGGTAAATATCCCATAAGGATTTTGTACCCCTTGTGCCCATGATTGAGATTGGTACTAATTTTGAGGTTGGGGCCAAGGCTGTTGCCAAGAATTCCAATTTGTTGGGGGCTGAAAATTCATAGGATTGTTAAATCCTTGATTTTGTTGTCCTTGCCAAGGTCTTCTTGAAACAAAACAAATTGATTCTATTGAATTTGGGTCCTCTTGAAAGACAACTTTGAGTCCTGGGATTGAAGGACAATCCTTGGTCTCATGACTTTCTGAGAAAATCATACATATTTCCACAACTTTTGCATCTAAGGGGCATTCCCTTAGAGCATGTTTCTTTCTACATTTTGAGCAAAAGATGGCCAAGGCATCAACTTTTGTTTTCTGTTTGTTTTGAATTTTGAGGGTGTCTAGTTGTTCACTAAGGCTCCCTAGAATGTCAGTTTTGAACTTATCAAGCATATTTCCAATCTCTGCCCTACTTACTATCACAGTTGCAGATTTGTTTGCTCTAATAAGAGAAGGATCTCTAGGCCCTTTTCTAGTTTTAGATTTTCCCCTTGAGAGATGGACACATAGTTCTGCTATGTCATGTAGTGGAAGTTGAGAGATGTCTCCCTTCCCCATCATGTTTAAAATATCTATCCATTCATCTCTAATGGCTTTTAATAGAAGGGCTTTCAAAGTTTCCTAATCTAAATTGTTCATTTTTTCTCTCTCTAAGTTGTATTGAAATATTTCAAGTAAATCCTCCAAGTTCTGATCTTCTTTTTGCATCATTTTGAATACCTCATCCTTATGATTAGTGGGCATACAATAATCTAGATGTCTATCCAAAAATGTTTGCCTCATATCATTCCAAGTCCTAATAGATTGAGTGACTAATCCCATGAATCATTTCAGAGCAGCCCCTTTCAATGTTGAAGGAAATAGTTTGAGTTTTTGAGAGTCTTCTAGATAGTCATAGGTTCGGCATAAGACTTCAAACTCAAATAGAAATGTCTCAGGGTCCTCACTTTGCAATCCATAAACGTTTTGGAGGACAGATGGTGAAATATTTTTCATTATTGTATGGGTTTCCTCATCAACTATAGGGAATCCAAATGAGTTATCTCCTTCCCTATTTCCCCCATTACTACCTCTACCTCCACCATTGTTACCTCTACCTCTACCCCCTCCTCCAAATAGTGAAAATTCTCCATCTTGTACTTCTTCTACCCTGATAACTTCCTCAGAGTCTTCTGGTTCTTCTATTAATGTCTAATGAGAGAGAGTCTCTACCTCTTCTTCTTCTCTAGGTGATTCTACTTCTTTTACTGCAATAGGCTCCCCTATAGAGGTGAAGAAGGGTTCTTATCCCAGGTCAGATTTAGTAGATAGTGTGGGAGCATCTTCTAATTCAGTTGTTGCCCGTTGAATTCCAGGAATCCTAAGGTCGTGAGTATGAGTCTGGGATTGAGTTCTATCTTGTCTATTCCTTGAAGTAGTTGGAGTTGTAAAAATAGAACTTTTTCTCCTAGCTATAAACCTTCCCCTAAAATCTCTTTCTCTATGCATGTCATTTTTTTTATTTCTAATGATGTTTTTAATTGGGCTAATAATCCTTTTTCTAATCTTCTAGATCACACTAGGTGCAAGAAGAGAGCATACTCAAGAAATTATTGAACTAACAACTCTCTTTTCTGATCCTCCAGATCACACTAGGTGCAAGAGGAGAGCATACTTCAAGAAATTATCAATTGTTCCCTATTGTTTTTTAGTAAGAGATAGGCTACCTAGTTACACTTCCCTAGCAATGGCGCCAAAATGTTTAGTCAATTTCGTGTGTCCTAAATTGCTACATAAGTTATCAATGTGGGAGTCGTAAACTAATGAATTATATGCACTATATGTACAAGAAAACCTTTTTCTTACCTCACTATTTTTGGTTTTTATCTTTTTTTGGGGTTTTGTTTTTGTTGGTCTCCTAAAGTATTTAATTCAAATGGAATTCCTATTCTAAAGTTTTAAGAATAGTTTTAAACATCAAGTGTGGATGTAAAATTGAAGACAAGGTTTATGCCTCTTATGGTAATTTCCAAACTTAGAACTTTAAAGATCTCAAAACATGTTGTCTACAAAATCAGAGCTTTGAACAAAAGTGTAAACATGCAGCTACATAAACCAAGCTAAAGATGAAGTACTGAAAATGGGGTTATTGTCTCTGTTGTCTATCTAATTACAGAATTGAAATCTAATAAACTATTGCACTCAAAACCAAAAAGTAAAGAAGTTGAAAACTAGTCACTGATTTCACCCATAATCACAATATTTCATCAATTAACTTCTAAAATAGGATTAAACTAAAGACTCTGGAAATATCATCATATGGCATGAGAGAATGACATTTAAACTATCTACTTGCAGACTAATGAAAGAAAAATCAATTACTTCACCTATAATCACAATAGCTCGCCAATTAACTTCTAAAACGGGGTTAAGCTAAAGGCTTCGGAGATATCATCATATAGCATGAAGAACTGATATCTAAACTATCTACTTTCAGAATAATGAAAATCAAATCAAATTACTTCACCTATAATCACAATAGCTTGCTAATTAGCTTGAAACTCACTCAAATTCACTCCTGAAATCAATATGTAACAACTTTTGATAGCTTATGAGGCACTAATATGGGAAAATAGAAGAGAAAAGGTTTAGGAAAATGAGCAGAAGAGAGGTAGTTCTGGGGCTCAACATCAACCTCGCAAAACCCGATGACCTCCCATGGTAGAAGAAAAGAAAGATGAGGGGGCAGGAGATCCTTTCGAAATGTTGCTCGAGGAATCCCATAGGTGATGCATCTTCATCCAACAACCACTCTGGAGGCACCACTCCTTTTAAGGTACAAGTTAACTTCGATAATCCCATATTCCAAGGCCTGGTAGATGCAGATGCCATACATAAATGGTTAAATATTTTGAAAAGATATTTTTTAGTTCATGACTTTTCCAACCGGGAAAATATTACTTTTTCACTTCTTAAATTTGCCCCACACGTCAAAGACTAGTGGGAAACTTGGTGTGAACAAAAGGATGAGAGTGAACCCTCATTATTTTTAGTCACACCCACTTGGAATTATTTTCGAGATGACATCAAGGAACAGTATTACCCTATTGGGAGCTATGAAGATAAATAGATAAAGTAGACCATACTACGACAATGAAGGGACCAAGTTGTGCCAGAGTTCACAAATACTTTCCATGTCCTTCACATGAAGCTAGGTATCAAGGATACTGAGTGGCGTTTGGTGCTCAAGTACGCGTCTATATACAAAAGTACATCTAGGATGAGATGGAGTTAGTAGACATTTCCTTGCTCGACATGGCATATCGGTACATAATAAATTTTGATCAGAAGTTTAAACAAAAGAATTGGGACTTTGGATCTACAAATCCAAAGTGAGGAAAAGGCACCCCCAAACCATACAACAAAGGACTAAGCCAAGGCGGGGCTACCTAGGACAACTTGTCGAAGTTGCAAGAAAAGAAAAACACCATGAAGACAAAGAAGGACATGGGAAAATGGCGTGAGTTCCATAAGAGCTCCACTCACAATACAAGTGAGTGTCGAGCCAAAAAGTCACTGTTGTCGAATTGAAGGCTTCCAAATCAGACAAAGGTTCTGACTTTGAATAAGAACCTGATAATGGAACTGGCAAAGTGAAGAAAATCATTGATGCGGAGCCTAGTGCCACCATGGCCACCATAAAGATCTAGAAAATTGAGCCTGAAGATCCAAAGGAGGGGGAATGTCTCTTCCACTCACAAATGTGGGTGAAGGGTTCTCTGCTCCAGTTCATTGTCGACAGAGGCAGCCAAAACAAACTCATTTATGTAGAGGTCATGAAGTGGTTGGGCCTAAAAACTATAGCACATCCATAGGTGTACACCATTTGGTGGCTTCACCAAGGATGAAATCTTTGTGTCAGCCAATAGTGTTGCCTCCCCTATAGGATCAAGCCATGCATGAATGAGGTAATGTGTGACATTTCTCCTCTTGAAGTTTCTAATGTATCATTTGAACAACCATACGTATGGAAGTGACATTTTGTATATGATTCTAGACCTCACTTTACGATTATTACTTTGGCTAATACATTGTACTGGATACTAGAGGTAGCCCCGCCTACTGCCATCTCTTTGATCACTACAAATCAATGCAATAAGACAATTTCCCAGACTAGGAATTTTTTTTCCTTATGATTCTCCCCTGAGGGAAGAGGAAGGTTCTGGCCACAACTTCTAGGTAGGGCTTATCTGCACAGTAGGGACAAGGTCATGGAGGAGTACAGTGATATTTCCACCTCACCCATAGGGATACCTTTGCACTGTCAGCTCAAGCACTCCATCAGTCTGACTCTGGTTGTACCGCTTCCCAATGGACCGATATATCGACACTCTATTCTGGAGAACAGTGAGATCAAGAGGTAGATTTAAGAACTACTGTAGAAAGGGCACATAAGTCCAAGCTAATAATCCTGTGGGAGCCCAACTGTATTGGTAAAAAATAAGGATGGGATTTCGAGGCTCTTAATTGACTATTGGGCACTGAACAAGATCATTTTCAGGAATAGGTACCCAATCCCGTGGATTGATAAAATTCTAGACCAACTCAAGGGGACCAAATATTTTAGAAAGATTGACTTGAACTCGGGTTATCACCAGGTGCCTATCGAACCCTCCAATGTGTGGAAGGATGCCTTCAAATCCAAGGAAGGCCTTTTCAAATGGTTGGTCACACCATTCAGATTGATGAATGCCTCTGCAACCTTCATGAGACTGATGGATGAAATCTTGGAACCCTTCACCAATGCATTCATGGTGGTTTATTTAGATGACATCTTGATATTCATCCAGAGTTGGGAAGAGCACCTCGAACATATTCGATAGGTCCTTCAAATCCTTTGACAACATAAGTTTTGTGCTAGCTTTGAGAAATGCACCCTTGGCCTGACCCAGGTTCAATATCTGGGATATATCATTGATGAGCAGGGTGCACATGTGGAACCATCCAAGATAAAAGTCATTCTAGATTGGCCAGTGCCAACCACTCTAACAAATCTCCACAACTTTTTGGGTATTGCAAATTTCTATTGTAGGTTCGTGTTGGGGTTCTCTCATATCACTTGGCCTTTATGTCAAGCCACCAAGGGAGGAGCGACATAAAAGTTCTTTTGGTTAGAAACCCAACAACGAGCATTCTCTGAGTTGAGTAATAGCCTTTGTTTTTCACTAGTGCTCATATTACCAGACGTGCAACAACCATTTAAGATTGAGACAGATGCCTCCAACTATGATATTGGTGTGGTTCTTACTCAACATGGGCATCCAGTGGATTACCACTCTAAGACACTTTCATATATAGTCTAAAAGTACCCCACTTATGACAATGAAATGTATTCCATAGTGTAAGCATGTCACCAATGGAAGCATTACATTCTGGGGAAGGAAACGATCATCCACACATACCATCGACCTCTACATTTCATATAGACGCAAGGGAATTTGTAGAATGACTGCCATAAAAAATGGTCCATCTATCTGCAATAGTTCCATTTGAACATTAAGTATAAGAAGGGAAACACCAATAATGTCATTGATTGCCTCAACCAATCACCTGTCATGGCGCTAATCATTGTGCTCGACTACTATAGGCATGCGACATCGAGGTGGTGCATCTTTACATGAGCAATCCAGAATTCATGAATGCGGTTTGAGTACCACATTCATGCTTGGAATATGGCATATGGGTGAATGGATGAAGAGATATTTGGCTAAGCCATTCTATGTCGAGTGGAATGGGGTAGTCCCGTCCTCAGTTGGTTCATTTCATTGATTAATGAGAAATTCATTCCCTTGATTTCTATGTGCAAATGCACTAATGTATATATGGATTCTGATGGATGATATGTTTATGGCACTTTTTTTCCTATTAGTAGCTATGTATGCCTCTCAACATGTTTTTACTTGTAATTGAATGGATATGGTATCTATGACCTAATAATTGATAAGGCAGAAAATGGCATGAGGGAACAATGGTTCATAGAAATTCTCAAATAAGTATGAGATCCCTACACATAATTTTGTTGTTTACACCAGTAGGCTACATGTTCACAATATGTCTGATGAAATGCTTATCATGGCTAGTAGGGGTCTAGTTAAGGTCTTGATCAACTTATTTCTTTTACATCATTGCCTCCCTATACTTGATTCTAAGATTTTATTCCATTCTTGACAGTGACCTAAGCTCTAGACCTAAAAAAGTGGCTATAATCCCAAGGTCGCTGGCATAGAACTAGCAACCTTAGTCCATAGTTGGTGGTAGGTAGGCCTATGAGAGTGAATTTAAGTCTCTAGCAACTCCCTTACCCATAGCATGAGAGAGACTATGGCTTTAGAGGTCCAGAACAATAGTGGGACCTAGGGATAAGCTGTCTGGGTGGCTGAATTGTCCTCTGAGGGTTCTGTTGATGATGTTGGATGACTACATGGGATGTTCCACCATTTCCACTTCCTTAAGGTCACCTAGGAGGTCAAATATGATCATAGTAGCCTCTCATCTCATGTTTATCTCAATTGGCATGTTTATTTGGGTGGATGTGGGAGGAGGGTGTTACACTAACATAGAAAAGTAGCTAAAATTTCAAGACCTCAGGCAAAAAACTAGAGATATGAGGTCATAATTGCATGAGGCAAGGCTTATGAGTACAATTGGAGGCTCGCAAACAAATATAGGTAGTGCCAAGGGTGTGATTATAGGTATAGGTTAGAGAAAAGGGGTTATAGCTCAGGGATTGGTTGGATCATGTCGAGAACTAGAACTAGGAGGTTGGGTCATGTCATAGTAACACTTTTCTTCACATTTACCCAGAGGGTTTGTAAAAGAAGATTAATTTTGGGAAGGGCATGTTGTAGATTAGTATTAGAGCTTCCAAGTTCAAATACTTGTGTGGGATCAGTGGGATGTGATTGTTATGCATGTATGTCAATCGTATGCATGCATTGTACTGGCTATGGTTGTCATGTATATAGTTGGTGTTCCAGTTTATGTTTTTATGTATGATGTTGATATGATGGTGCCATATTATATATATATATATATATATATATTATTATATATATATATATATATATATGTTTAATCTAGACTAATTTTTGTAGAAAAGATAGCCTCCCCTGAACTTCACTTAGGTATGTTTGATTATGTTTATATTTGGTTTATTTGACATGGTATGTTTACAGGAAGAAGAATATCAAAGATGAAAATCAAAATGGTGGATTACAGTTCACGTGAATCTCCTTATAGATCAGTTGAGCAACATGGGGAAGAGTATTCTCCTAACGTAGGAGATACCTTGAGGAGTCTGAAGGAAGAGAACATGAGTTTCAAGGTGGATAATGACCAGATAATTCAGGCAGATGAAAGTCTTTACATGGCTCAGGAAAAGAAAGCAAAGCTCAATAAAGTGATCCTTTAGAGCTTATCATATCTACAGAGATAGGGAAAAAAATGAATCAACAATGGACATGAGGAAATGACAAATGGGGCATATGGTAGTAGTTCGCGTGGAAGGAATAGGTGTTAATTTATGGTATGTTCTGTGCTTATAACAGTTTACTTCTTTTCTTATTATATTCCACAAATTAGCAATCACATGTACATAAAGTAAAGTGCAGATAGAACATTAAATGATCAACAGAAAACAAGCCAAGACAAGAGACACACAGATGTGGCAGCTAGCCAAGGACAACCCCCACAATGTGTGGGGAAACCCTTTGATCAAATCTTCTTTTATCTTCAATAATTCAGCAGAGAGAAATAGTACAATAAATATTATTTATATCAGCAGTAGAAAACCCTAGATCAACAACATCAACACTAGCAGCTTCATCATCAAGTTAGGGCAAATGATATCTCACAAACCGACTATCAGATTGGCTTGATTCCACCACCACAAGTTGTGGCTTTTAGAGGAGGTTCAAATGAACCTACAACATAGTTCATATGAGGAGATCTTCTAGCCCATAGAGGTCAAACTCTACTTCTGCAGTTGTAGCTTCAGTTTCAGCAGCTTCCTTCAAACAAGGGCAGTCGATATCTTGCAAACCGTCCATTGGATTGACTAGATTCCACCACCAAGAGTTACAGAGGAAGTTCAGATGAAACTACAACGCAGTTAAAATGAGGAGATATTATAGTCCACATAGGTAAAACTTTACTTCTGTAGTTCCAACTTCAGTTTCAGTAGCTTCCTTCAAACTAGGGCAATCGATATCTTGCAAATCGTCCGTCGGATTGACTTGATTCCACCACCAAAAGTTGCAGCTTTCAGAGGAGTTTCAAATGAGCCTATAGAGTAGTTCAAATGAGGAGATCTTCTAGTCCATGAAGGTCAAACTTTACTTCTGTAGTTTCAGCTTCAATTTCAGCAGCTTTTGGCTTCACGTGTGAGAGAGAGACCCTTTTCTATGCAGTAGAGAAGAGACTCTTTTCTGCGTAGTAGAGAGAGAGAGATGTGACGAGATGAGTGAGTCCAAATGCGGAAAAGTCCTCCTATATTTATACATAAATGAAGATGTTTGACTAGATGCGATTGTTGGGCTTCTGAGCCTACATGAGTTGTAGGTCGACTTGATAATAATTCCATAGTCAAAATAAATTCATATCTCCATTAATACTTATCAGAATCGGATGATATTTATAGCAATCTTACACCTATCGATGAGAGGAATCTAATAAAAATATTATCAACCATGAATAAGGTGACCCACATGAAGTTTGGACCTAGTTTCCAATTTTAACACTCCTTCTCAACTAAGGAGAACTTCATCTGCAATCTGTCTATCAGTCGTTACTATTCATCCATCAAATGCACTACCCTATATAGCCTAACCCTTGTCCTACTTTGCTCTATTCTGCTTTGTTTTTCTCTACTCTGCTTTTTTCTGAATTATGAAGAAGAATAAATGATCGAGGATGTATCATACTGACTGAAAGTCATCCTCAGAGTATGTACCACTGGTCCTAGACCAGTCTCAACTGACCCAAAGTTAGCATCGTAGTATGTGCAACTCCTACTACTAGTCCTAGACCAGTAACAACCTCCACTATCTCAAAGTTAGTCTTAGAGTGGGTACCACTTGTCCCAGACCAGTCTCAACCAACCTGAAGTCAGTGCCATAGAATGTACCACTCCTACCACTGGTCCCAGACCAGTATCATTGATCCCAGATCAATGGAGGTCATCCTAGCATAGGGAGTACAGTAGATACAATGATGCATCCATCGATACTAATATGGTCCCTAACTTCATTTCCTTACTCATTGATTAGATGAGAGGTAATTCCCATGAGTCCCAGACTACATGGATAGGATGCCTCGATAGGAGAACTAATCAATCCTATCCTCACAAGAGAACACATCAATCCTGCTACAATCGCCATGGAGAACACATCAATCATGCTACAATCACCATGGAGAATACATCAATCCAGGCCTAACAAGAGAACACATCAATCCTACTACAATCGCCATGGAGAACACATCAATCCAGGCTACCATGGAGAACACATCAATCCAAGCTACCATGGAGAACACATCAATCCAGGCCTCATAGGAGAACACATCAATCCAGGCCTCATAGGAGAAATAATCATCCTCCTGCATAGGAGAGCGAATCATCATATTCCACAAGAGAGTGAATCATCTTGTCCCACAAGAGAGCGAATCATCTTATTCTAGTGCGCACCACCAGGGGAGGGTGAGTCACCCTATGATTGTATGTTGCTCCAGTAAGAACTGCAAGCCCTCAGAGCTCCCAGAGCTCAATGTATGAAACATGCAGGACCCTTGTACAAGGGTTTCCTGACGACTCCAAGTCGTTTGGGAAAATCACAGATTAGATCTTTCCTCGGGGCTTTGACAAGGTGTATCGACTTGCACATCATCTTAATGTGATGGAGCCTCCTTGCTCATCGACTTACCATATCCCAAATGATGTCTATTTGCTGGAGCAATCAATGAATATGAGATTCCTCAACAATTGAATCTCACCTTTGGTTGTTACAGAAAATCACAATGGTATGTGTTCAAACAGTTCACTGAAGAGCTTCCCCAACCAAGTAGCTTCATACGAGTTCATACTCATAGATATGTATCCGGTCTCGGTGGTGCTTATGGCAACCAATTTCTACTTCTTTCTCATCCATTATATCGAAGTAGAATCCAAAGAGAAACAACACTAAAAGTGCTCCAATGATCCTCCACGCTACCTACCTAATCAGCATTCGAATAGTCATGCAGTTTCATATTTCCGGCAGTGTATCTCAATCCATGAGAGATTGTGTCTTGAAGACATCTCAGAAGATTCTTGGCACCAATCTAGTGAAGCTCAACCAAATATGAGCTCACAATGCTAACTGCAAAACATATGTTCGGATGGAGGTTCACCAAGAACATCAACACGAATGAGTTTTTGAAACTCAGAGGTATTTCCCAAATCTGGTCCAACATCACTACCATATAACTTCTGAAAGTTAATATCCTCAACATAGTCATAGGCTTGCAGTCCGCCATACCAAATCTTTTTAGAATCTTCTCCACATATTTTCCTTGAGATAGGAAAATTTCCCTTGGCTTCTACCACACTTCAAGTCCTTGGTTCTTCATTTTAAATTCAGAAGCCAACTCTCTCTTACATTTGTGAATGAGAGGGTATGCACATGTTAGAAAGAGGTCATCCACGTATAGCACCAGTCTGAGAGGTTTGTCATCTTCAACCTTAAAGTAAAGGTTAGGATTGTCTTCACTCCTAGTTTATCCCAGCTTCATCGAGTAGCTATTGATCCTCTCATACCATGCTCAGGGTGCTTGCTTCAGCCCATAGAGAGGCTTCTTCAACCTGCATACATGAGATTTTCAATCATAAACCTCAAATCCTTTGAGTTGCTCCACATAGACCTCTTCTTTGATCAAACTGCGCAAGAACGTGGTCTTAACATCCATCTGATGTAGGTTCCATCCTTGTGAAGCCATAAGGGCTATGATCAAGTGGATGGTCTTATATCTCGCAGCAGGTGCAAATATCATGGTCTATACCTTCCTTTTGGGAGAAACCACAAGCAACAAAATGAGCCTTATACTTTTCCTTACTTCCATCTACTGTATGCTTTATCTTGTAAATCCATTTAGAAGTGACAATTGTCTTGTCCTAGGATCTGGGAAATACTTCCTAGACATCATTCTCCATAATGGTCATAGCATCCTTCCATACTTAATGCTTGACGGCATCTGAGAATGATGAAGGCTCATTTTGTATGATTGTGCTCATACTAGTCAGGTATCCCTGATACCTGTTGGGTTTCTTTCTTTCATGGAAGGTTCTTCAGGGTGCAGCATGTCTTTCAGCATCATCAAGTATCCCCCTAAGCCGTGAAGGCCTCTTCCTTGATGAGGAAGGCTTAGGTGGATAAATAGGATCCATGGGTTCCTCCACATCAGGCATTGTTACATCATCTACCCATAGAGATAACTTCCACAATCGTATAGTTCTTCCTTTCCACCACACCATTCTGCTCAGGAGTATGTGGTGTAGTAGTCTCCCTCTTAATGCCAACCTCAGATATGCCTGAGTGAACCAACTGTAATATATTGTAGGTCTTGCTTTAGCTTGAGGGGAATGGTCCCCTTTTGAGCTTTCCTTTAGCACATCCTGGACATACACCTTCTTTATCTACTTGGAATTCGGGCATCCCTGTCACCATTTTTCTTAAACCGAGTAGAACTTATAATGAAGGGGGGCAAACCTCTGGTGCTAAAGTTTGGATTGAAGAGATGTGTCATAAGACATGATACCTAGTGGACTTCCATCGACCTGATATAATGAATCAACACAAAACCAAAGAGTAAAGGCATATTTAACATTATTTTTTGATACACTTACCTTGCCATCGCTAAAGTTACCTTGTAGCCTTTGTCTTCCATTGTCGAGATGGATACTAGGTTCCTTTTGAGGTCAGGTGCATTTAATACATCCTGGAATTTCTATCCTTCTTGAATGGTTTTCCTCTTCCTTGATTCCCATATCTCCTTTTACCTTTGCTATTGAATTTTTCATTCCTTTGATTACCATCAGAGGGATTTTGATCATCGTCTCAGTGTGAGTCCTTTCTATGAAGGCACTCCCTTGCATAGTGACTTGCTTTATCGCAGATGTAACATTATCCTTTTCTTCCACCCTTAGGTCTAGCCTTTCCTTTTGATTTAAACCTAGAATTATTTCTTTTCTTAACATGAGAAGAAAAGGCAGCAGGAGGACCTTTAGGTAAGGAAATTTCTTACTCTTCTACCCTTGTTTCTTCTTGAATGCAACTAGTCGTTAATTCCTCAAAACCAGGAATTACATTATTGTTCAGAAGAGTAGTCCTGAACACGTACCATTTGGATGGTAATCCTCCAAGAGTCGTGAGTGCCATTTCCTTGTCAGTAATAGCCTCCCCAATAGATAGGATATCATTCTTGATCTCAGTGATTCTTAAGAAGTATGCTTGCATACTCTCATCTTTAACCTTCTAGATTTCCTTCAGCTTATTTCTATGAAACAAAACTTGATTTGCATCATTAACTTTAAATAAACTCGCCAGTCTATCATAGATTTCCTTGGAGGTGTTTAGATCAGAGATGTAGGCCACCAAGTACTTGTTGATATAGTCCCAGATGATCTTCTTTGTTTTGACTTCTCCGGTTTTCCATTTCTACCTAGCAGCAGCGGATGCATTTGATGGAGGCTCAACAATATTGCCTCTTACATGGTCCATCACTCCTTGATCTTCTAGGGTTAGATCGATAGACATCTTCCATCCGTGATAGTCAGCTTTCTCACGAAGCTTGTCTTTGACAGGAAAGAGTATTGAGGACCCCATAGTTCTTTTAGGATATCCTTGCCAATCTTATCTTCAGTGATTTCTCTTGCTCTTGCTTGGGCTTTGTCTTCACCTCAGCTCTAATACCATGTTAAGTTATGGTATGTTATATGCATATAACAGTTTACTTATTTTTCTTATTATATTCCACATATTAGAAATCACATGTACATAAAGTAAAGTGCA
This sequence comes from Pinus taeda, assembly GCA_000404065.3. Taxonomy (NCBI): domain Eukaryota; kingdom Viridiplantae; phylum Streptophyta; class Pinopsida; order Pinales; family Pinaceae; genus Pinus; species Pinus taeda. The sequence continues at coordinate 108,235 of APFE031549894.1, forward strand.
GATAGAACATTAAACGATCAACAAAAAACAAGCCAAGACAAGGGACACAAGATGTGGCGCTAGCCAGGGACAAACCCCACAATGAGTGGGGAAACCTTTTGATCAAATCTTATTTTATCTTCAATAATTCAACAGAGAGAAATAGTACAATAAATCTTATTTATATTAGTAGTAGCAAACCCTAGATCAGCAGCATCAGCATTGGCGTCTTCATCATCAAACTAGGGCAGACAATATCTCACAAACCGACAGTTGGATCGGCTTGATTCCACCACCAAAAGTTACAGCTTTCAGAGGAGGTTCAGATGAACCTATAGTGCAATTTAGATGAGGAGATATTCTGTTCCATGCAAGTCAAACTCTACTTCTGTAGTTGTAGCTTCATTTTCAGCAGCTTCCTTCAAACTAGGGTTGTCGATATCTTTCAAACCGTCCATCAGATTGACTTGATTCCACCACCAAAAGTTGTGGATTTTAGAGGAGATTCAGATGAAATTACAGCATAGTTAAAATGAGGAGATATTATAGTACACATAGGTCAAACTTTACTTCTGCAATTGCGGCTTCAGTTTCAGAAGCTTCCTTCAAACTAGGGCAGTCGATATCTTGCAAACCATCCGTCGGATTGACTTGATTCCACCACCAAAGTTGCTGCTTTCAAAGGAGGTTTAGATGAACCTATAGCATAGTTAAAATGAGGATATCTTATAGTCCATGCAGGTCAAACGTTACTTCTACAGTTGCAACTTCAGTTTCAACAGCTTCTGGCTTCACATGTGTGAGAGAGAGACCCTTTTTTGTGTAGTAGAGAAGAGACTCTTTTTTGCACAGTAGAGAGAGAAATGTGATAACATGAGTGAGTCAAAATGAGGAAAAGTCCTCCTGTATTTATACACAAATGATGATATTTGAATAGATGCGACTGTTGGGCTTCTGAGCCTACATGAGTTGTAGGTCGGCTTGATAATAATTCCATAGTCAAAATAAATTCATATCTCCATGAATACTTATCAGAATCGAATGATCTTTATATCAATCTTACACCTCTCAATGAGAGGAATCTAATAAAAATATTATCAGCCATGAATAAGATGACCCACATGCATTTTGGCCCTAGTTTCCAATTTTAACAATAGGTCAGACAAGGATGACATGGTTAGAGGTGGAAGATGGATGGATAAACCTGACATTAGAGGTAGTGGTTATGGGTTCTATTCTAGTTCTAGTTCACATAAACATTATGGTCACCATTGCTATCATCCTTAGAAGAGCAGTGAGAATTAGTATTTTTCAGATGAGTTCAATAGAGCCAAGCCTCCTATAATTTATGGATAGATGAAGAAAATAAAAGATGTAGAAGCATGGCTTCTTGGGATGAAGAAGTTCTTCAAGTTACATGATTATACAAAGAACATGAAAGCCACGATATTTATTTTTAGTCTCAAGGGAAAGGAAAATATATGGTGGGAAGATGTTAAGTGTGTCAAGGGCATTGGTTGGAAGACGTTAAGCGTGTCAAGGACATTAGGATAAAGGAGTTGAGTTGGAATGAGTTAAAAAGACTCTTCAAGATGAAGTACCATTGAGAGAGATATTATGATGGAGAATCAAAGGATTTCTATGAGATGAAGATGGGGAATATGACAAATGAAGAGTGCATTACTAAGTTTCTGGATTGGTTGAGTTATGTGCCTTATCTTAAGGAAAAAAAGTCAAATGTTCAAAGGTTCATCAATGAAATACCATTAGCATTCAATGATTAGATTGAGTATGATGGTCCTCAGTCATTGGAGGAAGTCATCAAGAAATTGAAGCATTGTTATGAGAAGTCAAAGTGTAAGACTTACCCTAAGAGAGATAGGAAAGGTAATGACAAGACCAAAGGAAAATAACCTATGAAGTGGGAAGGACCTCAGGATGTTGGTGAGAAATGAAATGTGGCTCCTTATAGGAAATTGAATACAGTTGAGAAGGAGCATGGATCTCAACTTGGAGAGAAGAAAAATAAGGGTAATGATAGAGAATCATTGCAGTGTTGGATATGTGGCAAGGATTACCACAAGAATGATTGCTTGTTTTACAAGGGTGGAAAACCTTTGATTTATAATGATAAAGAGATGTAAACAGTTGGGGATGCTAGACAAAGCATTCCTTGGCTCTATGCAAAATTTGATAACAAGAAAGCAGATCACTAGGCTTCCATTATTGAGATGGAAGGGAAGCTTTGTGATCAAGTTGTTTCCATTTTAATTGATATTAGATATAATTATAGTTATGTTAATCCAGACCTGGTAGATAAGTGTTTCTTGAGTAAATAAGTTCACGTAGAGTCTTGGTTAGTGCAGTTGGTTACAAAGACCAAGAATAGAGTTCATCATTGGGTGAGAGCTTTTGAATTTGAGTTGAATGGCATGCCTACATCAACACATTTTCATGTGCTTCCATTGGGATCATATAACATGATTTTTGGCATGGATTGGTTGTATCTTCATAGGACTAAGGTAGAATGTTATGAGAATGGTATTAAGTGCTTCGATGATGATGGAGAAAAGAGAATATTGTAGGGAAAGAAGAAGCCTACATGAGTGAGAATGGTTATAACTATACAAGCTAAGCGTATTTTTAAGAAAGGATGTGTATTATTTGTAATGCATGTTTCTAGTGACAAGGGGAAGGATGTTGAACGTGCAAAAGTGTTGAATATGTATCCATTTTTCAGCAATTCTAGGATGTATTTCCAAAAGAGATTTTAGAGTCACCTCCTCACAAGGAAGTGGATTTATCTATTGATTTGGTGTCGGGAGTAACACCAAAACCGAAGACACTTTACAGGATGAGCACTCCAGATTTAGTGGAATTAAACTTGCAACTCAAGGAAATTATTGATAAGGGATACATAAGGCCGTGTGTCTCACCTTCGGGTGCATCAGAGTTGTTTGTGAAGAAGAAGGATGGTACTCTCAGGTTGTGCATTGACTACAGGAAGTTAAGCATGGTGACATCAAGAACATGTATCCTTTGTTGCAGATTCACGACTTGTTTGATTAGTTGAAGGGAGAAGCAATGTTCTCAAATATTTACTTTAGATCAGGATATCATCAGGTACCATTATATAAGAGGAAATCTACAAAACAACATTCCATACTAGGTATGGGCATTATGAGTTTGTAGTGGTTTTGTTTGGTCTTACTAATGCTCCAATTACTTTCATGTGTTTCATGAATAGTGTGTTGCGTCCTTATCTAGAAAAGCTTGTGATAATTTTCATTGATGATAAATTGATATATTCTAAGAATGAGGAAGAGCATGTAGAACACCTAACGGAAATGTTAATATTGTTAAGAAATCATAAGTTGTATGCCAAGGTTAATAAATGTAGTTTCTTTCACACTTCAATTCATTACTTGGGACGTGTTGCTTCCAAGGAATTTATAGAAGTGGCCTAAGAAAATATTAGAGATATCATTTAGTGGGTATCTCCTAGGAAAGTTGATGAGGTCAGATCATTCATGGGACTAGAAGGTTACTATAATAGGTTCATCAAGTACTTGTCATAGATTTTCTATCCTATTACATCATTGCAAATAAAATGAAAGAATTTTGAATAGACTAAAGAGTGTGCAACTAGATTTGAGTAGTTGAAGCATTTTCTTACAAATTCTCCAGTATTGAAGAATGCAAATCCAGTAAAGAGTTTGTGGTTTGTACTTATGATTTCAAGAGAGGAATTCATGGGGTCCTAATGCAAGAAGGATAGGTGGTATGCTATGAGTCAAGGAATTTGAGTAAGCATGAGAAAAACTATGCAACTCATAATCCTGGGTTGGCAAGTATCATTCATGCATTAAAGATGTGGAGACATATCTTCTTGGAAGGAGGTTTTTCTTGATGAGTGATCATAAAGTATTGAGGTACTTGTTTGACAATCTAATAATAATTCTAGGAAAGATAGATGGTTGGTTATTTTTAGTGAGTTTAACTTTGAGATCAGACACATTAAAGGAAAGGAGATGAGGGTTACATATGTTCTCAGTAGGAGAGTGCAAGTGAATCATATTGTAGCAGTGAGTTCTTATGGGAAAAAATTGTAGGAGTGAATCATGTAGGAAGGGTAACATGATCACATGTATCAATAATTAATGCATAGGTTACAATAATAGGGTGAAGGTAATAGGGATCAGGAGTATCATCTCACAACAAATGGCTTGGTCAAATTTAAGAACACAATTTATGTACCAAATGATAGTGAGATCAAGAAGCTTATCTTGAATGAGTTTGATGTCAAATCGTATTCCTATCACCCAGGATATTAGAATACATTGACAACAATTAAGAAATTCTATCATTGACCAAACTTGAAGAAATATATGGTTGAGTTTGTTGCAAGATGCTTGGACTGTCATCATGTAAAAGTAGAGTGTAAGCATCCAGGTGGTTTATTAAATCTATTTTTATTGCAAAGTGGAATTGGGAGGTCATTTCCATGAAATTCATTATAGTTTTCTCGAAGACATCAAAGTAACATGATTCCATCATGGTTTTCGTTGACATGTTAAATAAGGTATCTCACTTGATTGCAATTAATTCTACTAATTCAGTTAGCAAGGTAGATTATATTTTCATTAGGGAGATAGTGAGATTGCATGGTATTCCAAAGAAGATCATATGAGACAAAGATGCCAAGTTCACTTCTAGGTTCTGGAAGGAGTTGTTCATAGGTGTGGAGATAGGTTTGGATTTCAATTTAGCTTATGATCTATAGACAGATGGATAGGTAGAGAGGGTTAACAAGATTCGTTAGGACATGTTGAGGATGTACGTCATGGATCAATAGAGGAAGTGGGAGGAGTATCTTCCACTGGTAGAGTTTTCAATAAATAATGGGTATCATGAGTCCTTGAAGATGATTCCATTTGAGGTTATTTACGGAAGAATTTATGATACTCCTATCAATTAGAGTGAACCAATGAAAATGGTGATGATTAGACCAGACATGTTGGTAAATATGGAGCAGGAACTGTAAGTTACCAAGAGGAATTTTAAGGAAACACATGACCAGTAGAAGATTTATGTGGATCAACACAATAAATTTAAGGAGTTTCTAGCTAGGGAGCATGTATAGTTTCACATCAAGCCCAAGAGGAACTCCTTAAGGATTGGGTCATGTGCCAAGATGGCACCTCGGTATTATGGGCATTTTGAGATCCTTCAAATGATTGGACCAATGGTCTACATACTTGCACTACCTCCAATAGTGAAATTTCATAATGTTTTCCATGTTTCATTGCTTAAGGCATATGTCTATGATGTTGATCATGTGATTGACTGGTCTGTATTGCAGGTGGAGCGTGAGGGATAATTACAACTAGAACCACAATGCATATTGTAGTGGAAACAACTCATGCTCCAGAACTGAGAAATTGAGTAGGTTGCCTCAATGAAGCTACATGGCAGATGGTTGATTAGGTTTGAGCTTTGTATCCTTCATTATTTGATGGGCCAAGAAAACAAGTTTTAGTATATGTATGTTTAGATGTGTATGGCGGTAGAAACCAAAATGCATTGTGTTATAAAGCTCCAATAAGTGGTAAGATTATAATTTCTTTCCTGTTGGTCATGGTTTGCACTAGTTTTTCGTTGTAAATATTATATCAAGCAATGTTACAAGACCCCATGGAAAATATGCTTTGTTCAGTGGTTTTCTGGTCATAAGTATCATAGATCACGAGGGACAATTTTCCTCTAAGGGTGAGGTGCTTTTAATAGCTTCATGTTGAAGTTCATGTAATAAAAGTTAATAAAGGAAAAATAATACTAAGGTCACGGAACACACATTCTAGACTAAAGGTTGGGAAAATCCCTATAGTGGGCATCACTTTTGGTTTATTAATGGCTACGAAAATTGGAAAATGCATTGGCAAAGGAAAAGAGGCATTAATTGGCATTTAATTGTGAAAATAAAGGAAAATAGGAGAAAATGGAGGTGGAGAGACAAAAATTTTCATTCTAAGGGAACCAAAAGGAAAATTAAGGAAAATGAATAAATTACATCAATAAAAAAAAGGCTTCAAAGAACCAGTTCACAACTTTTGTTAGTTTGGATATGGAGTTAGTTTCAGAGAGATAGAGAGAAATAGAGAGAGAGAGCACCAAGACGAGAAAGGAAGCAAGGAAAGAAAAGGAAGGAAAATGAAAGCAAGGAGAACATTGGATTAGTAACTTCAAGAGGAATATTTTTCAAGTAATAGGTTGAATGTGTGATTTCCTAGCCGAGCAGTGAATGCATGGTACATGCATTTGTTTATTTAGTTCATTTGTTGTCATTTGCATGAGTTTTTTCCATGTTTGAAAATGGTTTCATCTTTTACTTGAATTTTAGGGATAGCCATGATGTGATGGGATTCATTTCGTGGTTGAGCTTTGGATGGCTGAAAGTTTTTGGAACTAGGTGAGTTGGTCTCAAGAAAATTCCCAAGGATTGGGGACGGATATGGTTTTGTCTAGGAAGCCCTAGAAAGGTGGGTGGAGACAAGAAAATTCCTCAAGGCATGGTGAAGGAATTCTAAGGCATCCAACCTTGGCTTGTTTTTGTGATATCGAGACAGTTATGCAACCATCTCACAAAATAGGAGAAAATATAGATCGATGACTTTAAAATCATCTTCTTCGAGGGGGGAACTTCCTTTACATTACACAAATGAACCATTTTTAGATGATACAAAAGAGAAAACCTCCTTTCTATATATAGGAGTCTAAGGGGTCACAATATAATCAAAGCCGACATAACAATAATAATATAAGGGAACAACAATAACAATAGTGGGCTTCTATGGGGCACAATAATAATAATATGGGACAATAGGGGCACAAAAATAACAATAAGGGCTACAAGAACAATAGTAATGTGGTAATCACTAGCATTATAGGGACCTAACATGCCCTTGTCCTTCAAAATAGTGTTGTCCTCAATGCTTGATTAGGTGATATCATGATAGTTTGAGGGTGGAGGTGGTCTAACCTCTAGATTCTCTTGGTTGTTGTCTTAGTTTATCCTATGAGATTCCACATTCATGCTTCGAATATGGCATGGGGGTGATTGGTTGAAAGAAATATTTGGTTTAACTCAATATATGGTCGGGTGGTACATAGAAGTCCCTCACTTGATTGGATTTTTCATAAGTTAATAAGAGTTGTTATTTTCATATTGTGATTTATGAGCACTCATACTTTTGATTATGTTGATTTGATGGTTGTTCTGTCATGGTTGATATTCTGGTTATATGTTGGTCATAAGCATGATTTTATGATGTTCTCTAGTTATGGATCTTGTTATGCTTTGATAAGTTAATGAATGGTCTATGAATTCATGGGCTAACAAGTGTTGTTGCAACTACTCGGGATGGCATTAGAGCTTCTCAGTGATTTTCAACTCAGTAAAAATATTTACACTCAGATATGCATACATGATCTATAGCATACATGTTTGCCATGTGTTTGAAAAAATATCTATTGTGCTTCAGTTAGCCTAGGTCATGTTTCTGATTCAGCTTTGAATGATTAGCATTGTTGTTATGAGAAATATGATTATGGAAAGTTATAGGAAGTTCTGGGAAATGTTCTAGAGGCTAGCCTAGAAAAGTGGCTTAATTCCTAGGACCGCATGCATAGAACTAGAGATATTAGTTCATAATCATATGGAGCATGGCTTGTGAGTGAGGTTGGAGGCTCACTGTTGAGAAATGGCAACAATAAATTCCAGATTAATTTTTCCTTGAATTAAACTACGAATTAAAATCGAATTTTATTCTCATAGCAGCTTGTAAATAGTAAATTAAGTTTATTTAACATAATTAGCTTAGTAATTTTGAGTTGGAAGTATTTATGTAGTCATATGTATGTTCTCCCTATTTTATAGGGGTCCAATATGGTTAATTGTGCACTCAACTAGTGCTACTCTATTTAACTGAAGATTCCCTCATTAGAAATTCATGCATGTCGAATAAGAGAAATACCTAGTTGAGACTAGAGTGCGGGGATAATGTACTATCAGTTGTATAATTTTCTGAGTTGTAGAAATCATGCATTCAATCAGGAATTGAACCTTAGAGGGATTACATAGTTTTGGATTGAATGGTTTCCCATGAATATGGGCTAATCAGCCATAGGAACTGCGCAAGGAAATAGGGGCTTAGAGAGTAGGAGAATTGGCTAAGTTTTGGCCAAGAGTTTTCTTCTGAGCTTGAGGTTGATTATACTCAGTGATGGGATTGTTCTTGTGAGAAAAAGAATTTTAATTTCATCATGGATTTCTGAGTAATGCAATATAGATAGTGGGGTTTAGAGCTATGTCTTTCCCCGGATATTTATTGTGTTATGTGTATATGATTATCTTCCTCTTGTAGATTATTGTTTGCTCGATATTTATTTGCTTCCACTGTAAAGAGTAGAGTAGATTCTTATCTTGTGTTTTAGTACATTATATAAGCTATTGAATATATAGGAAAATATACATGGTATCAGAGGTGAGAACAACATACTAGAGGAGATTTCAAAGTTTTGAGTTTCTGGGTTATAGGTGAAAGTCGAATTTGCAATACATACTTCAGGATTGGCAGATGGCGTTCTATGGTTTGTGGCTCAATTGTGCCTTGGAAGGAAACTCAAATTTTATATCTTGGAGGGACAGGGTGGAGGCTGTGTTGGAGGATAATGGCTTGAAGGAATTTGTTGAACATGAAATTCCTAAGCCAATAGCTATAGATGCACAAAACTTGGATGAATGGAGGAAGTGTGTGGTGAAGGCAAGGCAAATAATCCTTAAGGGAGTTCAAGACCACATTGTCTCAAGTCTCCATGGCAAGGAAAATCCACATGCTATGTGCAAAAAATTGATGGAGTTGTATTAGAATTTCAGTGATCAAAGTAACTTGGAAATGAAGGATAAACCTCAAAAAATAAAAATGGAGAAAGGTGATACTATTCCGAAACACTTGACCAAGCTCACTCAATGTCATGATGAACTTGGAAGTGTTGGAATCATGGTTGTCGAGGAAGATATGGTGAGCCTTTCTCTTCTTGGACTCCCAAAGAGTTGGCATAGTTATCGGGATTCTATCAATGGTTGGGAGAAGATACCAAATTGGGAACGACTATGGTTAGATTTGATGCAGGATGAGATCATGGGGAACACCAGGGATGGCTCTTCATCAAAGACTGATGATGAAGAGAATTGTGCCCTAGAAACTAAGGCGAGGAAGGGGAGAGGGGAAGCTTCCCCTTCCAAATCAGATTTTTATCATGGAAATAAGAATAAAGACATGACAAAAGTTAAATTCTTTCATTGCCACAAGATGGGAAATTTCTTTACAAATTGTCCACTCAAGAATTCCAAGGGGAACTCCTCAAGAGGAGCAGTGGGTGAGGCCTTGGCCTCTCAATTTGAATTGGAATTTTCCCTCATTGCATGCATGGTGTCATCAATGATGGGAAGTGTATGGTACTTAGAAAGTGGAGCTTCATTTCACATGACTGGCGACAAATAGTTATGCAGTGACATGGAGGAGAAAGATCTCCAGATCCATATTGAGATGGGTAATGATGGTAAGTATAGTGTTACTATATTGGGCACGATTACTTTTTAGAGGGAGCATGAGGCTCCGCCCACCTTAAAGAATGTCATGTATGTACACGGGCTAAAGAAGAACTTGGTATCTGTTGCCATGCTTGAGGATAGAGGCTATGATGTGATCTTCTCAAATGGAAAGGTGTTCCTTCAAAACATAGCCATGGGTCAAGTAAAGAGTATAGGGATTCGGGTGAAGAATCCCTATATTCTTCACCCAAATAAGTTGGAGGTGGAGGAGTGTGATGCTTTGAGTTCAAAAGAAGAAAATATGCAAAGTTGAGATGTCAACGAGTTGTGGCACAAGCGATTGTGCCACTTGCATGATGGAGCTTTCAAGATATTACAACAGATCTCTACTGGCCTTCCCAAAGGTACACTTGAGTAAGTTGATACATGCAAGGGTTATACTTTGGGAAAATACACCAAGTATTCCTTTCATAATAGAGATAGTCGAGCAGAGGCTATTCTAGAGAGATTCCATTCGGATGTGTGTGGACCATCCTCAAGAATGTCCACGACCAAACATAGGTATTATGTTATATTTTTTTATGGCTATGCTCATAAATGTTGGATATTTTTCATGAAGAAAAAGGATCAAACTTTCACAAAGTTTTGTGATTTCAAAGCATTGGTGGAGAAAGAGACAGGAAAGAAGGTTAAATATTTATGGAGTAATAATGATGGTGAGTATTTTTGTCTTGGAAATCCTCTCTATGGACAAAGACAATCCCTCTAGCCCAATGAGTGGGACTAGTAACCTACATGACAATCTACTAAACACTTTCCTAAGTTATAATAGAAATAGGAGAGAGGAAGATGGAATACCTCGTTTTGATGCTATAATGTCCTCTTTTGTTTAAGACCTTTAATCACTTGTGAAATGGGCTCAGTCCTACCGCTCACAACATTTGAATTCCTTCACAAGAGATAAAGACACAACAAAGCATACAAGTAAAAATAACATAATCAAAAGTAACTTACTTAACAGATCAAGGGGGATTGAGATGAAGGATATATTTGTTGGGTTGTGTTGTATTCTTTCCACATATTTAACAAGGGGTTTGAGGGGTACTCGTAACCCCACTTATGGTTTTGTGCATGATTTTCACACATGTTTTTTGGACGTGATGGTTTTCGGTCCATGGTTTTGGACGCGATGGTTTTCAGTCCATGGTTTTGGACGCGATGATTTTCGGTCCATGGTATTGGATGCTTCGGCATGTATAAATATGTATTGTAACATTGAAAGGAAAATAAAGAAAAATCAAGCTAGTAGTCCCGGTTTTGGGATCCAGTGGGAAATCTCTGTGTATATGTGTTTTATGTGTTATGCTCTCGCATTTTTATTTTTTCTTGTGATTTAGAATTCGTATGCAGGTAATTTCTGTACGGGGTTAAAAAACTACAATATTAACATACACATTTATGGAAAATGAACCAATAGTTGTATATATTAATAGAATAAAGGAGGAAGAATACAACCAAGCCTTGATGCAAATAATCTCTCCTTGAGTGAATATCCAAGTCCAAGCTCAAGCTCTCCAAGCACTCCTTCTCCAAGCCAAATGAGTATCATGTAAGCATAATCTCAGCATAAGAGTGTAAACAAAATACCTACCATTTGGGAATGGGAGAGGATGAATATATAGGTAGGGAAATGGAGTTATGTTCTCTCTGAAGATAGGAGAAGGCCCTCATCTCAAGGAGGTAGCTCATAGGGATAAGACCAAAGGGAAAATTTGAGAGAAATCAACCTCATCGACATTGAACAACCTCCAGCTCATTATTCTAGAAGCCTCTAGATCATGAAGCTTCTTGCCCTCTTTGGGAAATTTTCCTTTTAGGGATCATTGTGAGTATCAAAGACAAAATAACACTATCATTGCAGGGATAGTACATTGCAACTAGCGATCATCACGGTTTTTAGTGTCAGGGGAGTGATGATGCTAAAATTATGGTTTTAGAGCCCTTTCTTCAAGGGAATCTAAGGCATTTTTCAATCAATGCTTTAGGGAGGATATTAGCTGCATATCTGGATGATTACACTGCATGGTCATGTTTCGAGCACTTTGGCGTATGTCATAGGGAAATGCAGGAGGTGTGACAAAATACTTTGTAATAGATGCCCCCTAAAGCATGAAGGTAGAACAAGGAGTGATGGTTGAGATGCTTTATGAGCTTTGGCAAGGAAGAGAACAAACACTATAAGGAGATCTACAAATCAAGGACGCATATACATATACATATCTGATATCAAAACATAAATCCATCGTATGGACAGAGCCATCTGGATAGTAAGGACTATGAAAGAGATAAATGACATGGGTGCAACCATCCGAATGACAAGGATCATTGGTAAACATAAGATTCAAGGAATGGTCGCAACCACCCGATATAGAAGGATCATCATAAATATAAATTCCCACAGTATGGTCACAACCATCTGTATAGAAGAAACATGTGTACAATCACGAACAATACATAACTCCACGTAGCCTGAGTCATACCAAACAAAATTCAAGGTCTTGCACTCCATCCCAACCCGATAAAAGTATGAAATCTAACATGTGAACGAATGTGTTGAAGTCGAACATGCTAGAAAACCCCCTAATCACCAGCCAATGATGTGGACCATTAACAGGTACGAGAGGAACCACCAATAATGATAATGGTCCTCAAGGTATGACAATACAATTCATGCACGTGAAGATGAAGCTAAATCAAAGACTCATGGAATCATCTAGTCGAAGGCCAATGATAAGAAATATTCGCCAGATGTGAAGAAATTTTCATTAAGGCATGAAAACTCTAAGGTATTGAAAGAGAGTCTCTAAGTCACTTTCCTAGATAATGAGCTAGAGTCGACAGGAAGTGACCTGTCGAGGGAGGGCCATAATGATTCCCCCATCGTCAACATGAAACAAGGAATAAAGTGGAATGAATGATTAAGATCCAAGACTATAGCAAAGAGTTAGACAATGTATTGGTAACATACTACAAATAAGGATTCTCTTGAACATCGATAACAGGACTCTGGAGTGTGGTAGCATTTGATTGAATGCAAGACGAAAGGTCATGGTGACAAAATGGAATAGTCAGATTGGAGGTAAAATGGATTACCCAAACCCGGAAGGACAAATTGTTGAGTGAAGATATCCCAAACACGACACGAGAAACATATGAGTGTCATGTTCAAGAGCGAAATGCTGCCTATACAAGGGATGTTTCACTTTCACTTTTTCCCCACTATTTCTAGTGAGTACCTCTTTATTTTTACAAAATCTTGAAGAGGATACCATATGCTTGTCATATAATTTCATTCTTCCAATGAATACATCCAAGTAAGTTTTACGAGTCATAGGAAGGAGAAACTCGATCTCCTCATGGTGATGAGTCTTTCATTCTAAAAGCTTTATGAGTCTGACGGAAGAGTAACTCAGAGTCTTTTCATATGTAGAGAGTTTGAAAAAGAGACGAAAAAGAAAAATCCGCCAGGTCCCTTTTCATAATTTGTCTCTCGAACCCGAAAAAGGTAGAAAAAAAAAATTGAGAGAACATCTTGACCATGTCGACCAAGGTATATATTTTTGGTAAATAGTCAATATCAACCTAAAAAAGGGGTAAATGTATACTGAGACAATTTCAATTAATTTAATTTAACGTGTTCAAAAATACAAGTACTCAACGATCTTTTCATTTTTTGAGAGTCAGAAAAGAGCTGAAAGATGACTCTGCCTAGAAGAATGAGTGGTATAAAAGGATATCAACTAGTTCCGGTGAAGATGGAACTGCTCAAAACATGTAATGGTCAAGTGGTTGGCTAAGAAGACAACTCATCACAAATTTTCCTTAGGCAAGAGTAAAATAACCAACTGAAAGTGTATGATCAACCAATGAGATGGTTACGATGGAATGAAAAAACCAAGGCCCATTTGGAAACAATCGGCTAATAAAAATGGAAATCACAAGATGTAAAGTGGGAATGGTTTCATTTTTATACAAGCTTGAAACAAAGATAAACTATGCTTGAGTATGCTGGAAGATGGTTTCATTTTTTCACAAGCTTGAAACAAAGATAAATTATACTTGAGATAAGTTTTCATGCCCCTAGCATAATGACTCAATTCAAGGTACATGCCCCCCAAGCTTCATTTCATTTACCTAAGTAGACTACTAGTTACTAACAGGTGGATCGAATGAAGGTTCACTTATGAGATCAAGTTAAATACTCGATTGGGATTTTACAATATCTAATGAAAGACTTGAATTGGAAGGGGATTTGTTTCATTTTTTAACGAGTTTGACATAGGAAAAGAACCATGCTCATGACACCTTGTTTCATTTTTTAATGAGCTTCAAACAAGTAAAAGAAATATGCTCATGGAGACCTATTTCATTTTTTAACGAGGTTGACGTAGTAAAATAACTATCCTTATGGTCCTTGTTTCATTTTTTAATGAGCTTGGCATGAGACAAGGAACTCTGCTCCAACCCTTTATCACAACCTAAAAGAGGGCATGGCTTCCAAGAGGTTCTCATCAAATGGGAGAACAACACTATGGAAGGGATACATTTCCATGGATCTAAAGGAAAAATCAGGCTCCAATGCCCCCAGTACATGGTGTACAATATCACTTACTAGATCATTAATAGATGTGGGCATGGAACTAGTGGCCATGTAATTGACCTATGGTGGGAGTGATACTGCTTGTACATAAGAACCATTTAGGGATGATGGCTGAGTGCGAGCTTATTCAAGACTAATGAATGTAAGTTGATCAATGATCACAATGCTCCCTTCATGCAAGAAACACATCACTCGAAAGAGGGAAGAGACAAGAGCTCCCATGACATGAACATAGTCACGACCAAGGAGTAGATTAAAATATAAAGGGCCTTGGATACCCATCACGTCTATATAGGAAATCTTCCCTCCCAAAGTAATAGGTAACTTAGGAGGGATCCCTAACGATTGACTAGTTCCTCTATTAAAAGCTAACAGATTCTAAGTGACGGGGACAAGTTGAGGATAACCTAAAGCTTGCCAAGAAGTTGAGGACGTAATGCTAACATATTCACCCTCGTCTATGACTATAGTAGGTATGGCCATATGGTAAGGCTATAGTGTAATCTAGAAAGGCACATAAGATGGAAGGAAATATCCTGCAAGTTGACTCCAATTAAAGGAAGTGACTAAACTTCTTGGAGGGGTTGTCATAGGAACTTGAGAGCTACCCTCTTTCTCTATGGAAGCAAGAGAACTGCTCTCATGCACCTTGAGAATGAGAGGATTTCCATCCATTTCATTCAAAAATGAAGAAACTAGAAGAAATTGAGAAGTACAAGGTTCACTCTCTACCAGAAAGGTATGATTAACTAAAAATGGAGCCATGGATTTTGTTTTATCAATAAATGGTTTTTTGAGAACAAACTCACCAAACTCAACTGGCGAAGGATCAGGGGAAATATTTCGATAACCAACCAAAAGACGAGGTTGGGAAACTATAAGGTTTTCCAACTCTTTGGAAGCCTCATCTAAAAGAGGACAAAGGTGAATGGGATGATTACCTTCACACAACTTATAGGGAAATTTGACGTTTTCGTTTTTCACATGGACTTTACCATTACTAGTTGAAGGTTTGTCACCGGCATGAACTCTAGAGGCTAATGACAAAGGTCGATGTGAACTTGTGGACCAAACTTCTAAGACCTTGGGAATACCAGGACAATTCTGAAGAATATGGGCACACTTACATAACATGCAAGGGAATTTTACTTTTCGGGGCTAATTGGAAGAATTTTCTTCATTAGCTACATCGGTAACAATAGTTGTTTGGTCACCCCCTTGCTTATTTTTCTTCTTCTTCCTCTTCTTCTTCATCCTCTTCTTCTTCTTCTTAGCTTCTTACTTACTAGAATCTAGAGTTTCACCAGGCCAAGAGGAAGAATGGGGTGAAGAAATAAGAGAAGAAGGCAAAGGGTCAACTTTATGATCAACATGATGTTGATGTTGTTCAGGAGGAGGAGAAATTGGTTGAAAAGAATTTTGCTCACTTAGAATCACTGATGTCGAAAATAACCAAACCGACAGACCAATGGTCAATTGAGGAATGGACAACGTTGCCATATAGAGAGCACCAACATTTCCAAAAGAAGGAAAAGGACTAGGACTCCCATTAGGGGGGTTTTGTTGGTTGGTAGACTCGGGAAATGTTACCATTGGTATCAGCCTAAGATATACAAAGGAGTATTTCCACAGGAAGGATGTTTTCCTGCAGTCAATCAATTCATTTTAGAACTTTAACAAAAATAAATAAAAAAAGGGTAATCTAGGGAAAAAGGTTTCCCAAGTATCAGTGAATTGCTATATACACCTTAGTTGAAACCAAGGACTTAACATATGATGGCCAATCTCCTAGAATGATGTGTTCGGTGTATCATGTCTACAAAACAAAAAAATCGGTTACTGGAGGCTAAAGGATAACAACCTAATGGGGTCTCCCAATATATATGCGACATTATAGGGAGCACAAGTCCCTGTTAGCAATATCTATTATAGAATCGTTTGATGAGAGTGTCCCTATATACTTATCATACTAAAGCGCCTCCGATATACCCGAAATTATTGGAGAACCTTCTATATACTTCCATACTTGGATGGGATTTCACCCCCAGGATACACTGCAATCAATTAATGACAGTTGTTATGTTTAAAGACATTGAAACACGTGTCTAGCCTAGATCTCTAGATATTTGTGTTAAGTGACAAATGCTCCTTAGGTTAATTGAGGTAAATTTTAAGTTTATCTTGGATTAAGCTTCAAGTTGATGGCTCAACAATGTCACTTGTTCTTATAATGAAACTAAATTATGAAAATGAAATATTTTCATTCGATGAAGGCTAGACTAACAAAGGAAGAGAGACAACCAAATAATGCATCAAACAAGTAAAATGCATCAACACAATTCTTTCCCATGCTAAATTTAAAAACGAAATCTAATCTTTCATTTCACTAAATGCAATGCCAAGATGTAGTCCTATAGAAACAAAAATCACTTTCCTTTCACTAAGATGAAATAATGATTTTTCTTTCACTTTGATTCAATCAATGCAAACTAATGCAGTGAGCAAAGGGAAATGCAATCAACTCAACTCAACGAAAATTTCTTTTACTTTATGGTTTCGAATGCAAGAAATGTCTCAAAAATACTTAAATGACAAAATCTTTCACTTTTTCTTTCCAAAACATAAGAATGAAAACAAGCACTCCCTTTTAGTCCAACCAAAGAAAACAATTTGTAATCTATGCTTGACAATGGAATTAAAGCAACCTTAAAAGCATCAACATAAATCCACACTAATGAAAAGAACATCACATCAATGGACCAAGAGAAACTTGAAAAAGATATCCTGATTACAGGAAGAATCTTGAATGGGAGCAATCAATCTCAGAGAGGTAGACCAAGTAATGAGTGGAGGGTGACCTAGAAGCCCTAGAAACCCTAGGAAGTAATCAAGCTTCAAACACACATTAACAAAGTCAAGGGACAATTATAATCATACAAGCATAACCAAAACAAATACATTGTAGACACACTGGAAAATCATTTACATATGCCAAAAACACTGAAAACAAGAAGAAACTCTAATTTTTCTTTATCCTCTAGGATCAACATGCCTATTATAGGAAAAGGATTAATGCAAGGGTGATCAACGCGACTGTAATTAAAAAACAATGATGTAATCACGAATGTTAAAGCTAAACTCGCAATGGGTGAGAAAAGTATGGAAAAAATAAAAATCTCCAAGACCAGAATAGACTGATTATCCTCAAGAAATAACCAGCGAGTGCAAGTAGCTACAGAGAAGAAAACAAGCCATAAAACTGATGTTTAATCAAACTCATCATCGAATCTAATTGAAGGAATGGATGGAAAGGGTCATATGCTCCCTACTGGAGTCACCATTTTTTTGTCTATACAATCCTCTCTGTGAACATAGATGATCCCTCTAGCCCAATGAATGGGACTAACAACCCACATGACAATATACTATACACTTTCCTAAGTTACAATTGAAATAGGAGAAGAGGAAGATGACCTACCTCATTCTGATTCTATAATGTCCTCCTTTGTTGAAGACCTTGAATTGCTTGTGCGACAGGCTTGGTCTTACTACTCACAGAATTTTAATTCTTGCACAAGAGATCAAGATAACAAAGCATACAAGTACAAATAGCATAATCGAAAGTAACCTACTTAACTGATCAAGGAGACATTTAGATGAATGGTACATTAACATACACATTTATGGAAAATGAACAAGTTGTTGTATATATTAATAGAATAAAGGAGGAAGCATACAATCAAGACTTGATGTCAATAAGCTCTCCTTGAGTGAATATCTAAGTCCAAGCTCAAGCTCTCCAAGCACTCCTCCAAGCCAAATGAGTAGCATGTAAGCACAATCTCAGCATAAGCGTGCAGATAGCCAAAGACCAACCATTTGGGAATGGGAGAGGATGAATATATATGTAGGGAAAGAGAGTTAGGATCTCTCCAAAGATAGCAGAAGGCCCTCATAACAAGGAGGTAGCTCATAGGGATAAGACCAATGGGCCAAGTTGAGAGAAATCGACCTCATCCATGCTAGACAACCTATAGCTTGTTGTTCTAGAAGCCTCTAGATCATGAAGCTTCTCTCCCTCTTTGGGAAAATTCCCTTTTAGGGATCATCATGAGTATCAAAGGAAAAAGCGCGCTCGCATTGCGGGGCTAGTATAATGCAACTAGCAACCATGGCGGTTTTCAATGTCAAGGGAGAGATGATGCTAAAATTAGGATTTTAGAGCCCTTTCTTAAGGGGAAGCTCTAAGGAATTTTTCAAACAATGTTTTAGGGAGGATATGATTTACATATATGGATGAGTACACTGCATGATGGTCATGTTTCAGGCACTGCGGGTTATGCCATAGGGAAGTGTAGGAGGTGTGACAAAATACTGTGTAACAAGTATGTCTCAAATGAGTTTAAGAACATAGGTGTAGCAGAAGGGATTAAATCAGAGTTGATGGCACACCATAACCCTTAATAGAATGGGGTGTCTGAGAGGAAGTACATAAGCATAGTAGGGGTAGCAAGGGAAATGTTTCATAATCAAGGCCTACCACTAAAATTGTGGGTTGAGGCATGAAACACAGTGGTTTATGTTCAGAACCATAGCCCACATTAGATACTTGAGATGAAGACACCAGAGGAGGCTTATTCTCGTAAGAGGCCAAATGTTGGTCACTTCATAAATTCTTGGTCATCGGTATATTTCCATGTGAATAAAAATGCATGGAAGAAGCTTGATCTGACAGCAGAGTTAGGGATATTTATGGGGTACACTGATACATCTCATAACTGTCAGGTGCACATGTTGACCAATTGTATGATAGTGGTTCGTAGGGATGTCAGATTCGATGAGGAGAAGGCCATGCGAGTTTCCCTTGAGATGGAGTTTGAGCTACATGAGGATGTGGATATTTTAGCTCGTAAGGTTGAGGAGGCTAAGATTGATGTGGTGTAGCCACATGCAGAGGTTCTAGGAGTGGAGACATCCACTCAGGAAAAGTCTTCTAGAGAGGGAAGAAAGCACACCAAAGAGGCTGACATATTGTTGGATGATACAAGGGAGAATGTGGGAGCACCCACTTCTCAGCGCAAGAAAAGGAGGTCACCCAAGAGGTACAGTAGATGTTGGGTTGTGTTATATTCTTTCCACAACTAGCCTACTGTTGTGCTATACAACAACCCCCCATTTTAATTAATATTATTTTAGAAAAATTATAAATTGAAATGGGTCCCTCTTAATTTAAAATTGGTATTAATCCACCACTTTTCTAAAGGTTCCGAAATAAACAAAATAGCTTAAAGCCCTTTGAAATAATCGATCTTTTAAAATAAAAAGAATAATCCTTTATTATTGCGATAAAGTGATCGCAAGGTCACATATCGCAATAACAAAAGGATGCATAAACCATGACCCATTGATTTTCCCGGATGCGATAAAAGCCAAATAGTCGATGGATAATTGGGAAAACAAATAATAAAAGGCCCTTCCCTTTGCCCCGATGCGATATCGCAATCAGCGATCGGGGAATGTGACACGAACATAACAAGCTCTCCTCATTCAAACTCCCGATGCGAGTCTAGCGATATCGCATATCGGTGATCGGGGATTTCATAAGACTCAAATGAAATTACCCAAGCCTTCCTCCGATTGCCGATTGCGATGAACCCAAAAGCGTGATTTTCGAAAAAGATCAATATGATTTCGCTATACTATGTATTAATTATCATTGAAAGCCTTTTCTCTTCCTCATAGAGATTCGCTCGCGTCCAACCGCCAAAAAATAAAATCCACGCTTAAAACCATTATTTGGCAAATAAAGGATATAACGAGCAATTAAGTGCTTGACAGGTATTAACGACCAATTAATGAGCAGTCATGCCTAAATCCTTTCAGAGATTTGCATCCACGGGAGCTTTATGATAAATCGTCCATTTCCCATTAATTGACACAATTTCTTCATAGTTGGTTTTAGCTATCTATTCTCTGCATTACGTCTATCTTTCTCTTGCGCAGAATTTTTCCACAGTAACGATGGGAAAGAAATCTAAGAAGTCTAGAATGCCTTCGGCTCCTATGATAACAGGATAGCATTCCACCGATCCGGGACCAAGCAAGAAGGGATTAATCTCAGATACCACATCTCCCGGCCCTGGAAACACTACTTGGCAAAATATTTACAACCTGGTTGAAGCCGAGGAACCTGAGCAAACATCGGTACAAGTCTCAGCAAGTTCAAGCCAAAAATCCGATGCTACTTTGAAGGTTTTGGCTGATTCCTACCTTCATAGGATAGTAGCTAGAGAATAAATTCTTCCATATACGGATGTGGTGAGATGGGCAATCAAAGAAATTCCAATTACGGGCAAAAAATTCTGCACTGTCAATGGAAGAATATTTGGTTCATTTCAGCCCAACGATTTTAGACAAATGTACCACTTGCCCGAGCCAGAGAAGAAATATAATAAAGCATTCCTTGAGAAGTTTCGAGATGAGAATGAGACCGAGTCAGCACCTATAAATAATGGAGGCAGAACCCGACGAAACACAAACATGAGTCTTCGGGTAAGTACTCCGTTGACTCCTTATGTTCTCCTTATTGTTATGTTGGAGCCATGATGTGCCGACTATGGGGATTGCATGATTCTTCTAAGTTTTCTATAGAAATGGTTCCTTTGATAGAAGCAGCATGTAATAGTGAAATTATGGATTGGGGGAATATATTTTCGGATAAGTTGGCCACGGCTATTCTTGAATTCAGAAACAAATCCCATGTTACCGATCGGTTCATCCCTCCGTTCCATTTTAGTGCCTACATTTTGGATACCATCTGTTTCAATTCCGAGTTTCCTGTTTTAGGGTGGAGATGGACTTCACAGGACCCTATGCCTATTCATATTTACCACCAGAAGCTATGGAGAAATAATTATAAGCACCATTTATACCAAGTTTGCAATGGATTTATGTTACCTCTTTACTATGCAATTTTTGATAAACCTGCCCCTAAGATCTCCTCTCAGGCTGAAATTGACTTAACAGCCCTAGGAACCTGGTTTGGGGAAGAAACATTTACCTATGTCAGAGTTTTCGGCAGTCAGGCTAGACCTCATGTCCTCCCATTATACATACTAGACAAACTATTAGCTCGTGAAATAGCATATCAGCTTACAACTGCTTCAGCCACGAAAACTCTCAGAAATTCAAAAAAGCAAGTTTGGCCTCCTTTTCCTCTTAGGTGTGGTGTCTATACTCTGCATGATTACAAACATGTAGAGAAAGAAACAGAAAAAATTAACGTCTTAAGTCTCGCCACTCTGCCCAATAAACGCTTCGACCCGAGGAAAATCATCTATAACGCCCTAGATCAAGCCAAGCTTACCAAAGTCGAGCACAAGGAAGATGAGTTTGATGACCTGTTCTCCTCTGCCGAGTCAATCTTCCAGGTACAACAGCTAGCTAGGATGAGATATCGCGACGACGGGTTGGTAGAATTTAACAAACTTAGAGAACAGAGGTTGCAAACTCTGCCTCTAGATTTGTTAGCCACTACCCCGGAAGTTCAGTCAAGCAAGCCTGAGCAGTAGCTTACTAATGAACCTCCTCCTACATCCACAATCTATGAACAAGTCCAGAGAAGAGAGCAGGAGGAACTGCGAAGAATAGAACAGGAAGAGGCATAGAAAAAACAACAAGAAGAGGCACAAAGGAGAGAATGAGAGGAAGCAGAAAAGAAAGAACAGGAAAGGATAAGGGAAGAAGAACAGAAAAGGCAGCAAGAGCAGAGCAGCAAAGAAGTGAATGTTGACACTCAAGTGGATCCAAAATTGCTTGAAGAATGGAAACAATTCAATACCATTATAGGCAATCTTGAAACTTCAACGGATGCTGAAACGTCCAAAGCTGCCGATATACAAGATACAACATCACAGGAGGTTCCAAACAAAGGAACCAACGGTCCACCCTCAAGTACAGTAGTAGAAATAATTCCAAAAAACCCCTCCAATCAAATTTTTTTGCAAGTAGAGGACATTCCTCCACTAGATGTTTTCTATAGCCCGAAACACAGGGTTGTAATAAAACGACAGCGGAAAAGATGAAGGATTGATCAACCTTCTCTGTTCCCTGAACAAACAATAACAGAAAATGTGGTATGGAGATAGGAATTTGACCCCTCCGATGACCTAACCAAGTTATCTCAGTATGCCGGTGCCTATTCGGCAGCCACCATGGATAAGGCATCGGAGGTAAGCAATTTATTGAAGGAAAAGGATCAAGCGATCGCTTCATTGCATGCATAGTTATCGACAGAGCAACAAAAGTTAGAATAGCTACAACAACAACTGTCCACACAGCAACAATTAAACAACCAGCTAAATAAACAGTTGCAGGAAGAGAAGCCGAGGATTGATTCGGGAGCAATACAAAAACAGAAGGAACTATCAAAGGCATTATCAAAGTTGAAAGCGATGAATGAACAGATGACAAAGACAAAAGATGAGCAAATTGCTCAATTATCAGCTCAGGTAGAAAGGTTCAAGAGCCTTCCCCAGCCGGCCGAGTTCAGAGCAGAGGCAATGCAAATCAACAAGGCATTAATAACGTAGATAAGATTGTTATGTCATGAAATCACCCAAGTTGAACCTTTATGTGACATCACATCATCTATAATAGATAAGTCAGTGGATGCCAGGCAGGATTTGGAACAAGCCAAAGACACTTTGACAAATTTTCTTACATGGCAGGACTCTAATGAGGGAAAGGCAGCAAACCTGCCCAAAATCTTAGAATACCATAAGGAAATCCTATTCACAGAATGGCAATCCCAATTAGTGAAAGCAGAGAAAGTTGTCTCCCGATGCAAATTATCTACTAGAAATTTAATTGACTTGATCAATAACACTCTCTATTTATCTAACATGATTTCTCAATGTACACCAGGTAAACTACTATCAGCCAAGACATTGGAGCAGTCATGTAACCAAGAGCTTGAAAAGAACGGGAAATTAATCTCAGGGATTAAAAGTTTAACTTGGGACACCTATTGGTTGTTCCTAGTTAAACCATACAGTCAAAGAGCCGCCCTCAAATTCCTGATGGATGCAATCGGGTGTATCATCCCCGATATACATGATGCCACCTATGCTGCTCAAATCAATTCTCGACTCAGCCGCCCTCAAGACGTGGAGCCAATGCTGGCAATATGCTAACTCGGGACAAAGGGCAAACAGCCAGAAGAATGAATCATCGCTGCCGATTTCCATATCACTATGGGGAGGATATTTTGGAATCGGATTATACCAATTTAGTAGCATTTTAATTTTGTAGTTTGTTATCTTAGTTTAGTATTTATAGACCCTTTCATGCATTTAGAAAGGGTCGTAAGTTTTTGTACATGACTTAAGCTTGAAGTTGCACTACTGTACTTCAAGCATATTCTTTTATGAAAACTGGACCAAATTTTTCCAAATTTTGACAATGAAGCTTTGATATGAATGTGCATTATTGCCTTTATTTTAAATCATTTCAGAATCCGAAGAAGGAATTTAAATTGCGATTAGCATAGGGGATAATTCGCATCTCATATGGTACTATTATCTATGTCTAAATTTATTCCTTTTATGTGAATTGTAGTTTAGTCAATTATGTTATTATTTAATATGTGAACGTATTTTAACAGTAAACTTTATGCTTTCCACTATTGGATGTTTACAATTTGCTATTCTTTCAATCATGCATCTATCGGTAATATAAAAGAGAAGTGTAATATCACTTTATCAATTACTTCGTTCAACTACTTGAACGAAGCAATTATCATTTAAATGAATGTCTCTGTTTACTGCATAATGTCATCTATATGCCTATCAGCAAACATAGATTATTAAACATTGCACTTAAAGAATAGAAGCTTCCCAGGATAACATAGTCATTTTCATTTTCGTTCATAGAATAAGTCCTCCATTTATTATCATTTATTTGAAAACCAATCATTCATTCACCCCCTTTTATTCACTATTGGGAAACTGGTCCCATTATATCTAGTCGGAGCCACTATCCCAAACGGAAAAGGAGCTGTATTAAGGTCTGGACCGGGTGGTTATCCCCCGATGTTGATGTAACGATTTTCGAGGCATCAACACCTACGTAGTGAACTGGGGGGTTAGAGGGGGGTGGAGCCCCCCCTTTGTTGTGCAGTGGGGGGGTCACAAGGGGGTTTGAGGGGGGTGGGTAGCCCCCCTCTACAAGGTCCAAGGAAGTGCCCCGAGAAATTTGTTTTTGGACCCTATATTAGGTTGGGTGGACCTACCTATGGTTTTGTGCATGGTTTTCACACATGGTTTAGGACGTGATGGTTCTCGGTCCATGGTTTTAAAAGCGATGGTTTTTCAGTCCATGGTATTGGATGCTTTGACATGTATAAATATGTATTGTAAAATTGAAAGGAACATAATGAAAAATCAAGCTAGTAGTCCCAATTTTGGGATCCAGGGGAAATCTATGTGTATATGTGTTTTTTGTGTTATGCTCTTGCATTGTTTATTTTCTGTGTTTTAAAATTCATATGTAGGTAATTTTTGTATGGGTTTAAAACCTACATTTGGTATCAGAGTTGTTTTGGATTCAAGGGGATGCCTTTCTTGCTGAGGGGTTTCGCTCAGGCATGTGGTAGACCCTATTCAGTGGGAGATCTGCGGGATCGATTTTCGTGGTGAAAGAAGATGGCAAGCAATGGAAAGATAAAGATCGAGAAATTTAATGGTCAGAGTTTTGAGTTGTGGAAACTCAAGATGGAGGATCTGTTGGTGGACAAAGATCAGTGGATCATGGTAGATCTGTGTACTAAACCAACGCGAGTATCCGATGAAGAATGGAAGAAGTTGGATCGGAAGGAAAAAAGCACAATACAATTATGTGTCTTAGATTCAGTATTGTTGAATGTATCAGGAGAAGCTACGGTGAAGGATTTGTAGGAAAAGTTAGGGACTTTGTACCAATCTAAGTCTCTGGTCAATAAACTATTCCTACGAAAACGTTGTATAACCTGAGGATGAAAGATGGAGACTCGGCGATAGAGCATATGAACGCATTTAATACTGTGGTAAGTCAGTTATTATCTGTTGATATTGAAATTTTAGATGGAGATAAGTGCATCAATTTGTTGTGTTCTCTACCAAATTCATGAGATAGTATAGTTATTGCAATAGGTAGCAATGCAACTACCTTGCAGTTTGATGAGATAGTCTCATCCTTACTAACGGAGGAGATGAGACGGAAAAATATGGAGAGCCAGAATGGTGATGCCTTGTCTGTATGAGGATGGTCCTAGAATAGAAACAAAAATAAGTTATCAAGTGGGAGATCTAAATCTAGAGGGAGATCTAAATCTCCAGGAAAACTTGTAAAGGTGGTGTGCTGGAAATGTGGAAAGGAAGGGCACTACAAAAGGGACTGTAAATCTAAAGCTCCTGACAAAGGAAAGGGATTTGATGATGGTCCTTCTGTACAGATGAAAACCACCTCAGATGAAAGTGGGGATGTGTACTTGGCTTATTCAAGTACACATGTAGATCATGAGGCATGGTTGATTGACTCGGGTGCATCCTTTCACTTCACTCCCCATAGAGAGTGGTTATACGAGTATGAGAAATATGATGGTGGTGATGTCTTCTTAGGGGATGATAGGAAGGCTAGAATCATTGGTTGTAGAAAAGTAAAGTTGAAGTTGCAAGGTGGAAGGGTTAGAACACTTCTAGGTGTTCTGCACATTCCTGCATTGGCCAAAAATATGATTTTTGTAAGCAAGTTGGATGATGCAGGTGTAAAAATAGTGTTCGAGAAAGATACTTGCAAGATGGTTCAGGGAGCACTGGTATTGATGCTGGTAGTTCAGATTGGAACTCTATACAAGCTACAAGGTAGCACTGCTATTGATGGGTGCAACAATTTTGTGGTTCCTGAAAGTGGAGCAGAAAATCTAGTCGTATCTGGAGAGAAGACCATGCTATCGCATCAAAGGTTGGGACATATTGGAGAGAAGGGTGTTCAAATACTTCATGGTAAAGGCATGGTAGAAGGTATGAGTAATAGCTCTCTGGATTTTGATTTCTTTGAAAATTGTGTATATGGGAAGCATAATCGAACTTTCCCCTCTGGTGGTAAGAGGGTGAAATAGATATTAGAACTTGTGCACAATGATGTGTTTGGACCAGTGAGGGTTCCATCACTGGGTAAGTCTATGTACTATGTATCATTTGTAGATGACTTCTCAAGGAATACATGGATACATTTCCTTAAGAATAAATCTGAAGCCTTTGACAAGTTTAAAGAATTTAAGGCTCTGGTGGAAAACCAGATAGAGAAGAAGATAAAGGTGTTGAGGTCAGATAATGGTGGAGAGTTTTGCAGCAAGGAATTTGAAGAATTTTGTAAGAAGTATGGTATAGCATGGAAGAAGACTACTCCATACACACCTGAGAAAAATGGAGTTACAGAAAGAATGAACAAGACGTTGATGGAAAGGGCAAGCAACATGCTCAGTGGTGCCGAGTTAGGACAAGAATTCTAGGTAGACGCAGTGGATACAACATGTTACCTAGTCAAAAGATACAACATGTTACCTAGTCAAAATATCACCTTCATCAGCGTTGGAGGATAAGACTCCACAAGAGGTATGGACTAGTAAGAAACCCTCTCTTTCGCATCTGAGGGTATTTGTATGTGATGCATATGTACAAGTTCCAAAGGAGAAAAGAACCAAGTTGGATAGTAAATCTAAAAAGTGCATCTTTAATGGGTATAAGGATGGTTTAAAGGGTTATAAGCTTTGGAACCCAGTAACAAGGAAGGTTATGTACAACCAAGATGTGGTGTTCAGAGAGGTGAAATATGTTATTAAACATGAATTCCAACCAAAGGAACTTAAGAAGATAGAGTTTGAGCTTAAAGAGGAAGAATCAGACTCTACAGCAGAAGAGGAATTAGAAGACGAAGAGCCACAAACTTCGGGTGTGAGACGATCTATTCAATAAAGAAGGCAGTGAGAAAGATATAGTCCATCTGATTTCTGTTCAAATTTTGCTTTATATATTACTGATGATGAACCCAAAACTGTGAAGCAAGAAGTGGATTCAGAGGATGGCAAACTCTGGAAAGAGACCATGGTTGATGAAATGGCATCTTTGCACAAAAATGAGGCTTGGGATCTGGTGGAGTTGACGGCTAGAAGGAAACCCATTAGTAGCGAATGGGTGTTCAAGAAAAAGACAAATGTAGAAGGAAAGGTGGAGAAATACAAAGCTCGATTGGTAGAAAAAGGTTATTCCCAGCTGTCGAGAATTGATTTTGGTGATATTTTTTCTCCTATTGCCAAGGTAGTTTCTATTAGATTACTATTATCTATTGTTGCTACTTTTTATTTTGTGGTAGAATAGATGGATGTGAAAACAACGTTTATTCATGGGGATCTAGAAGAGGAGATCTACATGAAGCAACCCGAAGGCTTTGTGGTGAAGGGTAAGAAATAATTGGTATGCAAGTTAAAGAAGTTTGTATATGGGTTAAACAGTCACCAAGGATGTGGTATCATAAATTTGATACATTTATACGGGGGCTTAGCTTCACCAGAAGCAAAGAATATCACTGTGTGTATTTTAAATTAATTGGTGACCATGTTATTTATCTGGTCTTGTATGTGGATGACATGTTGCTGGTTGGAAATGACAAAGAAATTATCCAGGATTTGAAGACCCAATTGTCCTCCAAATTTGACATGAAATATCTTGGTGCTGCAAACTATATTTTGGGCATTAAAATTAAAAGAGAGTAGGCAAAGAGGAAGCTCTGGTTAAACCAGAGGAAGTATGTCGAGACAATATTACAGAGGTTTAATATGCATGATAGTAAACCGATGAAGGTTTTTATCCTGTAGGTGTAAAGTTATCTATTGAACAATGTCCCAAGACATAAGAAGAGGAAGAGGACATGTCCTTTGTTCCATATGCAAGTGAAGTCAGTAGCCTAATGTATGTGATGGTTTGTACGAGACTAGACATTGCACATGTAGTGGGAGTATTGAGTAGGTTTATGTCAAAACCAGGGAAGGAGCATTGGACAATAGTGAAGCGGGTTTTCAAGTATTTGCGTGGCACTAGTGATTATGGTTTGTGCTACCAAGAAAGACTAGGATTGGATAGGGTGTTGTATATTCATGGCTTTGTTGATGTAGACTGGGCTAGAGATCTAGATCAGAGAAGAGTCTACAAGTGGGTATGTGTTTAACCTATTTGGAGGTGCAGTTAGTTGGATGAGTAAGAAACAATCTGTAGTGGCACTATAAACTACAGAGGTAGAATACATGGAAGCCACTCATGCAAGCAAGGAAGTAGTTTGTTTACAGAGATTGTGTTCAAATATGGGGTTAGTACAGGGAGCTATAAGGATAAACTATGACAACCAAATTGCAATTTTATTGGCAAAGAACCTTGCTTATCATTCAAAGACAAAACACATTGATGTTCAATATCACTTTGTGAGTGATATGATAGAAGACAAAAGTTGTTGCTGGTAAAGGTGGACACTTTAAAGAATACTGCATATGCATTGACAAAATCTGTGAGCTCTAAGAACTTCTCTGGGTGTAGAGAAACAATGGGTGTTGCAAGGCTGGATAAATGACTAAGCTCTCTTGTGGCCCATTGTGGAAAGAAAATAACAAGTGGGAGAATGTTGGGTTGTGTTATATTCTTTCCACGACTAGCTTACATAGTGAACTGGGGGGATCGTTGTGTCGATTGTGCAGCCAGGGGGCGATAGCCCCCCCTGTACAAGGGGTTTGACGGGGCGGCTAGGCCCCCTCTACGAGGTCTGGGGCAACTCCTTGGAAATTTTTTTTGGACCCTATATTAGGTTGGGTGGACCTACCTATGGTTTTTTGCATGGTTTTCGCACATGGTTTTGGACGCCATGGTTTTCGGTCCATGGTTTTGGACGCGATGGTTTTTCGGTCCATGGTATTGGATGCTTTGGCATGTATAAATATGTATTGTCACATTGAAAGGAACATAATGAAAAATCACACTAGTAGTCCTGATTTTGGGATCCAAGGGAAAATCTCTATGTATATGTGTTGTTTGTGTTATTCTCTCGCATTGTTTATTTTATGTGTTTTAGAATTTGTATCTAAGTAATTTCTATACGGGGTTAAAACCTACACTAGATGCATGGATCTTATGGGTGCATGTGTTGTGATAGAGACATCTTCCTTTCAAGAAGCAAAACAGTAACTGGTTTGGGTTGATGTGATGGTGAAGGAGTATTGGCCCTCAATTTTCATCATCTTTGCCTATCCTAAATCCATTTATTTAACACCATATTCCATCCTACTTCACCTATATATGCCTCATTTTAGTCCTAGTTTTCATATTCAAGTAATTAAATTAAGTTTTTTGAATTTTTGGAAATGTTTGTAAAAATTCGGTTTTAAGAGTAAATTTAGACTGCATTAAAAATTCCCATAATAGGTCCATTGAAGTCATATGTGAAGGGAACTTGGGCGTATCTAATAAAATATTTGGAAAGCTTGCGAACCACTGATGAAGAAACACCTATTGGTTCAATTAAGTTGAGTAAACACAGAACCGGTCAAAGTTGGTCAAACTTGACCTGTCATTCAGGAATCCCCAGTGAAAAGGAGAAAATTTATTATTTTGTGGGAATTTCCTGATTTTTTGAACCAAAATTGATGAGTTTGATTTGTATGGATGGATTAGGATTGATAGGGTTATTAGAGCCATTATAGCAAAGTTTATTTATGATTTTCTTATTTAAACAGAGATTATGGACCATTCAAGGGTGTGTAAGGTGTGTAATTTTGTATTAATATTATTTGAGAATTTTGAGATAAATTGAATAATCATTTCTCCTTATTCTCTTTTCATGTTGTGGATGATTTGTTAAGTTAGTTGTATCTAAATAGTTCTTCAAGTGTACAAGGCAAGGTTGGAGGGCCGCCATACCAAGCTAAGTACACTTTGGTTAAATTTTGTATAAATTAGCATAATTTTGATTAAGTATTTCTTGTTTTAGTTTTATGATTCAATAACTTAGATGTGTTATGATTTCTATATGATTTTTGGACGATTTTGGTTTAAAATCTAATGTGTACGAAAGGACAACCAAGGATTTAAGTTAAATTCTCTTTCTATCAAATTATGAATCACAACTAAAGATCATCCTTTTGCATTTCTTGGATTTTTTATTGAATTCTAGTTTATGATATGATGCAATGGTAATGTTGTTGGAGTAGAACTGTGAGGAAGGACAATGAAGACCTCCTAAGTTAGGAGTCCCTTCTCTTACTTTCTACACAACAAAAACCGTTGCTCTTTAGTTTCTCTTCTTGAGGACAGTAATGTGGGGAAGGAAAACCAAGACCTTATAAGTTAGGAGCCTCTTCACTTACTGCATCTTGAATTAGAGACTTTTTAGTTTCTATAAACTTAAAACTTATTTTTAATATGAATTTCCTTTAACCTTTGAGCCTTGCCTTCCGAAATTGACTTTACCTAAAATCCATATATTTTGGACATGCTTCCAAGTCTACAAACCTGGATTGACAAGTAAAATACTTGCATTAACTTACTTAGTAAATGGACTAGACATTTTGGGTGCCATTATCGAGGAAGCACATTCAGATTTAGTCAAAATAGGAAGCTTTAAACAAAACACAAAAACAAAAACATTTTTCATTATGGTTATTTACATTTGGACATAAATTAGAAAGGTAGATTCCAAAACAAAACCCCCAACCACTAATAAAAACTCACCAACTACAAAATCCATTTGCAAAATAGATATCTACAAAACATGATGTTAAAGAAGTCATTTAGAGAAGGATGGCATGCCACCACAAGGGTTTTCTTAAAACATTTTCCACAATTTAGAATGGTCATTAAGGATGAATCTTCATTTCAAAATATAGAAGAGGAACAAAGAATCCATGAAGAGGATCCACAATAAGAAAATCTAGAAGCTTCTTCTAGTTATCTTTGTAAGGAGATCAATAAGTTATGGAACACATGCAATGAAGTTCAAACAATAGATTTAGAAATTCAAGAATATCTAGCATATAATCCCTTGTGCATTCATGATTTTGAACACATTCCACAAGAACTTTGTGATATGACAATTAAGGAGAACAATTATATATATATATATATATTATATATATATATATATATATATATATATATATATCATTTTAAACCTTGGTTTCAACTGTCATTAGGCTACAACACCACTCTATTTTTCAACATTCTTTAGCATCAAATCTTTGTAATCAACTAATTTTTCAAGTCCAAGTATTCATTAAGGTATATTTTTCAAACTTGGATGTGAGTATACTTATGATCTTGTTACACAAATGGATGCATTGGAAATTCTCTTATACTTGAGAGAATGACTTGAGAGAATAGAGTAGTATAGAATAGAATAAATAAATAAATAGGTATAACGAGTTCACAATAAGGCTTTTGATTCAAACTCTCATGAATAAATTCTTCAAATCATTGTTCAATATTCATTCGAAAGGATTTCATGACAAAATGGAGGATCATTTTCAAAGCATGTTTTTAAACAAGGTATTTCTTAAAATATATTTTTTAAATCCATTTTGAAATTTTCAATTTGGATCACAAATAAAAAATATGATCAAAATAAAAACTAGGTCTCAAGTGAAATTTTGAGGACAGAGTTATTACAACATTGATTTGAGGGGTTTAATAGAAACATTTTAATACTATATTTATATGGAAGATATACCTTGGAATATAGTTTGAAAATAAATTTGAATCACCTCAATCTAATATCATATGAAATAGTTATGATCAAAACACTAACTTCTCGTTGAAAAATATGCATAGTGACAATTCTAGGCCTTGACTATTCATTGACATATTTAACATACCAAATCATCTTCTTTTCAAAAAATATTTATATGGGATATATATATTCTAAAATATTTTACTCATCCCATTTTTAGGTCAAATGAAAAAGTTATTCCACATTTTGTGACTGCATGTCTTCAAATTAGCATAGTTAAACTCTGCCTCCTAGGTCTGTTCATAAAAAATCTGTGATATAAAACCTAAGTATTTTTAAAAAATGTTTCTAATGGATAGACAAAAATTAATCTATTTTAATCTCCAAGTGGAATTACATCTATTCCATCTTTAATGAAAACGTTAAACTCCAAATAGTGATTGTTGGTCTAGTAAAACATTTACAAGAAGCTCTATCAAACAAGGGACTCTTCATTATTTTTAGCATATCATTTCAAATAATTTTGAAAATCTATTTATACTGGAAGTATCCATATTAATTAAATTTAACTTTGATTTTGAATCACTCTAATTGGATATAAAACAAATATTTTGTGAAGAAAATACTGCTAGGAGGTCTAGTTTGGTCATCATTCCTCAAACGGTAAATGAATGCATTTTCTTTATGTATCATCTTTGGAATTATTGTTAAAAATTTCTTGTAATTATTTTACATATTTATTGGATGAAGAGAGACTATATACCTCTCTTCCTCCATCATCTAATATTGTATTGCAGGTAAATGGTATGTTTTTGCAGGTCCGAGGAAGATTTGAGGAGTTAATTCCATGGAGGAAGGCTTTTCAAAATCAATATTTAAAAATTAATATATGAGAATATGAAATTAAAATGTCCAAGTCAAGGTAAATTGGAATTCACGTAATGTTGATTTCATTCAAAGAAACTCATAACTCTTGAAGACTGTTTTCAATTGCTGATCAAAAACACCGACAACCCTACAACATGAATCAAGATAGAGGAAAAAGAAATGAAGCTAATCATCAGAAGAAGAAGTAAAGTTTTTGTACCATGAAAAGTCACATCCATTCCCTAAGAAGCCTTTCATAAGCCATATAGTTCATGATTCCATTCATCTACCATATTGTATGCTAAGCTTCACAGTCATTCAGATCCACTATATTGAAATCCAAATCTATTATTTATGTATCCATCTACTCCTAGATCATGAATTAAACCTATCTTACTTTCATACTATTTCCATACTTCAATACACCATTATACCCCACCTCCATCCAAAAAAATAATAAATAATAAATAATAAAGGAGTTTGGTTGTGAAAATCCAAGATACTGGCACAATACAAACTCAAATTCATATTGGAAAACCAACTTGTTTGTCCAATACTAATTCTCTTTTATGTTTTTCAATTTCATTTTTCATCCTCCAAAATTCAAAGACTTGAGGACATGTCTCAGAATCAGCAAAGGAGAAGATTCATAATAAACCAACAAACTATGCAACTAGTTTAATGTCAAGCAAGTGTATGGTAGAAGGGACCTCTGACATCATAATCAATATTTATCTGTAAGAGACCGGAAAAATATCAATGTCATATGTTATTTCAGAAGGGACCTGATTATTCATCTTAAAATCAACATCAAAGGGACCTAAGAAGTAGCTACAAGCATCTACAATCTAGCAAAGTTCATTTTGAAGTCAAAGTATCATCATCATTAGCAAAAGGTCAAGTGTTGACAAAAGAGCTAAGGTCATCACCGATAGAAGAAAAGAGATATCAAGTGAAAGGAAGGTATTGTAAGTTTAAAGTATTCTTAATGCCTTCGATTTTGAAAAATTTTCTAATATTGATAAACTAGTTTAAACTTGAATATGCAGTATCGCTATCCATGTATATATCATCCTATATTATCTTACATTACCCTATATCCTACATCACCCTACATTATATACATTTACCTATTACATTATTCATTCACCTCATTACATTCATTAAACTTATTACAACCTTACATTCATCAATTCATCATTCACTCAACCACATTCATTTTCATTTTTGACCAAACTTTTTGGCCACAACTCGTTTTAGGGCCAAAATTTTTCTACCTCACGGACAATTGCCTACAAAACAAACAAGCATGGGTTAGTATCATAAAATAAAAACAAAATAGAATGATGTATGGTTTAATGATGTGTTTTTACACTAAGAATTGAAATGACCTTGAAAATGGTCATTTCAAAAGAGCTACCTCAAAATAATTTCAAAAGATTAATAAATGCATCATGAGAAAATATGAGCATCATGAAAAAAATATGCATCAAAAGGACAAGGAAGAATAAATTATGAACAAGAAGACTTTGCAAAAACCATTAAATAAAATATGCATGAGTATGATTTTAATGGATATGAGTATGTAATGAAGGTGCCAAATGGTATGAATGATGAAAAATAAAAAGTATGCATATAATTCAAAGAGGACGCATATTTGTAAAGGACATAATATTTAATTAAAACAACATATGGCATAATACCAAAGGGCTCATAAAAATCATTCAAATCAATTTTTTTGAAATATCATGTAAAGCGATGGTGTATGGTTCAAATAACCGTAATACAAAAAGGAGTAGAATGAGTTTCAATCAAAATCAATTTGTTCTGAAATAAAAAAATCATGCAAAGTGATGGTCATAGTGATAATGAAAAAAGGGGAATAGGACAGGTGTTGAAGACGATGGTCAAAAGTTCAAACGTTGCATGAGCAAAGAGGCAATGTTCAACACCTACGTAGAAGTAGAGAAAAGAAGGCTTAAACAACTCAGTGCTAGTCTCTTCACGGAGGAATAATAAAGGGAGATAAAAAAAAATCAAAGAACTCGGTCATACATTAAAAACTTAGGTAGGAAACACAACCCAGAAGAAAAAAAAAACCAAGAAGTAGATTTTGAAATAAAAACAAAGAATGACTTGTTTAGGGAATGTGTAGATTTTTATGCCAAAATATTGACAAGATAAATAATATATATATATATAATATATATTATATATATATTATATATATATATATATATTATTATATTTTTTGTTGTGATTCATCAATGATATTCCCGCCAACTAAAACATGGAAATATCTGTTCAAAATACCAAGAATTTCACAATTGAGTTTGAATAAGAATGAGATCTAGTTAAATCCTTTTTTCAGTGATCCAAAGTCTAAGATTTTCATTTAAATAAATGGGAGTTTGAGTTTCAACTGCGTAGTGGCATTAAAGATTTGTGTTCAAGCTAAAAGTGTTTGAAACAACTCCAGTTAAAGTCTGAAATGCATGGGGACCACTGCAAAAGCACCCAAAAAATCGATTTCCTTCTAAAATCGACTTCTGAATAGGTAGTGAATGAATGGGTGCATGTAGTGGTTAATTTGAGCATTCTCCAACATTTCAATTTATCCAACATTCTATTTCTCTAAATAAGTACATCTCCAACATTTCTATTTCTCCAGATGAGTAAATCTCTAACATTTGATTTATGAGGAAATAGAGAGGGATAATTTTAAAAAAAATGTTTGTCCTCCAAAACTCATTTTCTTTTTAAATAAGCAGTGAGTGGTGGTGTTATTAAAATAAGTGTTTGAAATTGCGGTTGACACAGACCTATAAAATGGTTTTCATTTGTATAGTTCAACTTCCAAACAAACAATAAAAGAATAAATGAATGCAATGGTTAGTTTAAAGCATTTTTCAATATCCAATTTCTCCAACATAAGAACAAAATAATATCTCAATTTCTGAGGTAATAAATTTTTTTGTTCATTTCGAGAAGTTTGATTTCGATTTCTAAGAAGACAGAGTGGTTGATTTTCATTCCTATCTTAAAAAAAAAATGATTTCTCAAAGGTAGTAAATGAATGAATGGTTCCATTTCATATAATGTGTTAGTCTTAGTCTTTGAAGCCTTCCACCAGTGATCAAATATGCTCTTACAAAGTAGTTTTAAGATGTCAAGGTCAAAGTTTGTCATTTCAATGAGTCTTCAAGTAAAATTTGGTCACTATGTATTAGGTCTAGGGTTTGTTTTCACTCATTCCGAAGTTTTCCCCGTGTTGGTTCATGTCACCATTCAGACGAGTGTACCATCATTCAAAGAGTTGGCATCATCATTTCAGGTTCCAATGGGCCATTTTACACCTTGTTCATGCTTTAGTTGTACTTGGGTAAGGCTCATTTCCCTCTCCTAGGGTTTTGAAGGTAATTTCTCTTGGATGGTCAAATCGTCAACAAAACTTGTATCCTGATGTTCATACACCTTCCCCTATCCTTAATGTACCTTATTAAACACTTCCCATCACTGATATACCTCAAATTCCTCATTTTCCCACAAACCCTAGTTTCTTGATACAATTTGACAATTTTCTAAGCTAGGCCTGTGTTTAGCCCTTTTGGACCACTTCCCCTCACTCAATATTTGAAATTCCACTTTTCCCTATTTCCTAACATCCCTACCTACTTCCAATAATTTTCTCAAGAATTTATAAGTCCCTTATCCTCTTTATTTCACTTCATTTCGACAAATCCCCTGTTCTACACATCGGGATAGGTTTTACTCAAATGATGTTTCTAAGCAAGAAAAAATGAATTTGTAAAACATGAAAGAGGTTTTTGTCCATAAGTGGCCAAGGAATAAAATAATCCTTCACTTTTTATACAAGTGTCATGGTTTTAGCGAAATGTCAAAAATACAGTTGCCTCAAGAGAATTGATGCACCTCTAAAGTGACCTTGGGAAAATCAAGATTTCTCCTATATTGGTTGGCCAAATGACTTGCTTGATGAGTTAAATGATAACTAGACACAAAAATATTTCTAATGAGATATCATGAGCTCAATTTGGAGTTGATAAAGACCTTCAAAAATTGACTACAACAACACTCTACCTTTAGGCAATCTCATTTTGCACATTTTGACCAGTATTGGGATATTTGCATTTTGACAAAGCAAATGAACTGCAACTTGAAAAATAAAAGTTCTGTTGAAAAGTAGACTCAATAATATTTCCAACGAGCTATCGTGCACCCAATTGGGGCACCGGGAAGGCCTCCAAAACTTGATATGAAAACGGTGCTATGCACAGAATCAGTGGCGCTACGCATAGAAATTTTTAACACAAGCTTTTCCAACAGGTGCATAGCGCCACTGGCGCTACGCTTTTGATGGAGGCATATTGTTGCAAAATGTCTAAAATATTTGTAATAAGCATGAAAAATATGCATGCTTAGAAATGGATTAGAATTTTTGACGAGTTTAAGGTCTTCAAAAGGGCAAAAATCTCCCAAAAAATGCCCTCTCTGCTACTTTTTTGCCACACACAAAACAGTCTTGGGAGATTGCAATTTTAGAGGGGCAAATAGACTCCAATCAAAAAATTCAAGTTTTACCAGAAAATAGACTCACCAAGCTTTCCAATGAGCTATCTTGCACCTGATTTGAACTTCAGGAAGCCTTCTAAAAATGGCCCGGAAAAAGCACTACACATAGAATTAGCGACGCTATGCATAGGAGAAAATTTTGCTAATTTTGCTCAAAAGTCAAAATTTTCGCCTAGTTTTCTATTAGTTTGACTTTTTCTCTCTCATGGTCAAATTCATGATGTAAATTGATGTAATTTGATGTAAAAATGATGAAAAATTACTTAAGGAAGTAGATACATCAGTTTAGGTGGTTTTGAACTAAATGAATCAGTTTCCATAGTTTTAGAGGCAAGTTGTTCCACTACCTATTTTTTGTTCCTAGTTTAGATCTTGTTGAAATAGCTCCTTGACTCATGGATTCGACCCCTGATGGCTAGCATAGGTGGTTTGATGCCTATATCTTGTACTTTATTAGTCATTTTTCAAGGTTGGATTCTTTTGGATGCATTGACCTACTTTGTACATCACTTCTGCAGTTTGGCAAGGAAATAAACCAGGGTTTTGCAGCATTTTGTGGGATTCTTGTGGTAATGTGAATTAGCATTGTTGTCTTCTTTGTAATTCAGTTGATCTTATTTTTATGTGTGCCATCATCTCTCCTTTTTTGCATAACTAAATGAATCAAGTTTAAAAGGTGGAATTCATTGGTGTTTCAGTGCTCTACCTTGGGGTTTATTTAGTTTTACATGTTTTCTACTGTTTGAAGAGGACTCATGAACCTTACATGCCCTCTCCAACTCCTCACCAGTCTTTAGACTCACCATCGCATTCATTTCAAAGTGCTAAAACACTTTCCTACCTCGGCCCATAGAAACCTCTACAAATCTGTGTTGATTTCCCAGACCCAAAGTTGTCTTCCTCATCTGATCCAGCAACCAACCATTAAAATCAAACAAATTACTCTGGGAAAACATACTTAGCCTAAAATTAGTATTCATATCAATCATCTCAAGCTTTACTTGCTAAATTTTTATTAAGTTTGATAAGGAGAAAGCCCTCTCCCGACATGGTAGGGCTAGCTACCAGGTTAAGCGTGGTTTGATGTTACCCTAGACCTACCTTTCTCAGCCTGAGATAGATTTAGGCCCTAACATAGTGGCGAATCTACTGGGGAACATAATTTTATGTTCCTCAGGGAAATGTAATCAAGTTCAAATCTGATTGTTGATGGTGGACAATGATCAAACACCAGAAAGGCTAAAATAATTCACCTGGCGACTCTAAATTAGTTTCGACATCAGATCCAAGGACTCCACTTGAGGATGAACCTGACCAGCAAAATCATGAAAGGACAATATGGAAACATCAGGTATTCAAGTTAGAATTTCATCTAGGACATTATGTTCTTTTTTATAAATTATTTCTTCTCATTTTCTGAGAATGTCAAGAAGGCTTTGCAAAGTATATTATATTTGA
Source organism: Pinus taeda (assembly GCA_000404065.3). NCBI lineage: Eukaryota > Viridiplantae > Streptophyta > Pinopsida > Pinales > Pinaceae > Pinus > Pinus taeda. Next base: position 147,207 of record APFE031549894.1, read on the forward strand.
GAAAAGCTCCCCAGCCTACATTTGATTCTTCCCTTTGAAGATTGTGAATACCAAAGATTTGCATGCCTTTGATCTTGATCAAGACCCTTCTTCTGAATCTTATAATAACCGTCTTCAAATTGATGAACCTCAAGAGACCAAGATTGTTTTACACCTTCTCTACATACCCCACTACCTTGTAAAATTCCAAATTACCTCCTATATCCCATGCTTTCCCTAAAAATCATTACCTATATCTACCAAGATTTGATGGTGACTGTGATGACATCATTGCTGAGAGACATGTACTGAATTTTGAGTCTTTTCTTGATCTTTTTGAAGTTGATGAAGAAGATGTTAGTATTAGGCTTTTTTCTCTTTCTTTGCAAGGCAAAGTCAAGAGTTGGTTCAAAACCCTGCCTGATGCGAGCATTTCAGATTTATAGTAGTTCGTCAAAGTTTTCCTTGACATATGGGTGGTCAAAAAGAACCCTTTCCTAATTATAGAAGAGTATAACCAGCTAAAAAGACTGCCGTGGGAGACAGTACAATAGTTTTCTACCATATTTAACAACGTTTATTATTCGATGCCTGTGAATATAAGACCTCCTCCTAGATCTTCTCTCTTGCATTACCCATAAGCCTTTGATCTAGAAATGGAGTTTCAGCTAAGAGAAAGGAACATTGCAACACTTGAAGAGATGCAGAACAGTGCAATAGATGTAGAGGCTAATTTTCTCATCAAAAAGGCAAAGTTGAAGGAAGAAGAGGTGAAGAACATAGATTCGAAGGAACCAACATCCTTAGAGGTAAAGCTCGACATTTTGGTAAGTACAGTGGAAGAGATGATGCAGAAGATCACTACAAGGAATGAGTATGATGTTCAAGACAATGGCTCGCTGATTGAAGAGGAACAAGTGGCTGATCCAAAACATTTTCTTTCTTATCCTAGTTGTCATAGATCTGATAATGATTGTTTTATAGATCATCTTGGAGAAGAGAGATCTATTGATATGAAATGTATGCTTGATGATGTGTTTTATACTGATGATTTTCCTAAGTTTGATTAGTATGATGATGATGATTATGTTCTCCAAACAAAAGCTAATCTTGCAGACAAATCAACAGTTGGTTTATGGAAGGAGGAAGTTCATTTTCAATAGTTTGAATACAGTGATCAGCCATTATATATCAGTCATGGAAGTGAGGAGGAAAGTGTAGCAAATTTTGAAGTAAGTGAAGGATCTTTTCCTTTTTGTTTTGCTTCATTTCAGTTTATCAGAGACAACTTTCATGCAGTCATAAATAAACTGTCGACAAGTCTTGATCTGGACCATCTTGAGGGCAATGAAAACCTTGTTCAAGACTTCTCATATATAGATTTGCGACCCTCGAATGCCATTAAATGTTAGTTTTCATATGAAGACTTGGAAACTGGACCATATGATCAAATGATGCCAGATGATTTTCTACCATTTTGTTTTGAATCATTTCAATTTTTGAAGGGAAAATTGCATAGTATATCTTCAAGTGAGCAGCCTATAGGAAATCATGTAATCTCATTGGAACCAATAGAAAATGGGTTGCAGCAGTCTTTTCAAGTTTTTCATGATCAAATAGTTGATGTGTTAGATGATTTCTGCAGTCAAAGTCCTCCATTAGCTGCCTGTGAGCTTGAAACATGTACTGATACAAACATGATTCGACAACCATTTTTTGTCATTTTTAGTAGGAGTCTCATCGCAACACTCGGATGAAAGTTTGCATTCATGGTACAAGGAGAAGAAAAGTAACACATTAGATGAGCTTAGTCCCAGTGTGCATGAATTTCAAGATCCTTATGTAGTGTTTTTGGAGTTAGATAGAGAATCCATATCATTCAACGGATCTGTTTACAAGTTTTCATGGGAGTTGCCTTTCAATAGCTCTCTCTTATTGTTCATAAGCAAGCACTTGTGGAGAATGCAAACAACAACAAGAATTCTTACTTGGTTGCACTTATTATTTCACTTCACTTGATCAGATGATGAATGGAATAGCTAGAGTAGGTTGTATTGAATAAGCTCCATTTTCAGCATCTTTTCTAGTTTACCAGTTTTGTTTTAGTCTTGAGTCGTTTTTTGTTTTCATTGGTTTTGAATGTCTGGTTTCATCTACTGAATGTCTAGTTTCAGCTACTGAATGTCTCGTTTCAGCTGCTGAATGTCTAGTTTCAGCTTTTGAATGTCTTGTTTCAGTTGTTGAATGTCTAGTTTCAGCTTTTGAGTGTCTTGTTTCAGTTTTGAGTTAGTCTTACTCATTTCAACTATGAGTCTTGAGTCAAAGTTTCGTAGTAATTGGTTTTTGGGTGTTTTGAAGTTATTAACTCCATATTGTCCAATGGATAAGGCACTGATCTGCTCTCCCAAAGATCTATGGTTCTTGGCACCTCCAAGGAGATACCATCCCCATTGGAGCCAATGTTAGTGTCAGTCTTTGAAGCCTTCCACCAGTGATAAAATATGAGATTACAAAGTAGTTTTAGGATGTCAAGGTCAAATTTTGTCATTTCAATGAGTCTTCAAGTAAAATTTGGTCACTAGGTATTAGGTCTAGGTTTTGTTTTCACTCATTCCAAAGTTTTCCAAGTGTCAGTTCATGTCACCATTCAGCAGAGTGTACCATCATTCAAAGAGTTGTCATCATCATTTCAGGTTCCAATGGGTCATTTTACACCTTTTTCATGCTTCAGTTGTACTTGGGTAAGGCTCATTTCCCTCTCCTAGGGTTTTGAAGGTAATTTCTCTTGGATGGTCAAATCATCAACAAAACTTGTATCCTGATGTTCATACACCTTCCCCTATCCTTAATGTACCTTATTAAACACTTCCTATCACTGATATCCCTCAAATTCCTCATTCTCCCACAAACCCTAGTTTCTTGCTACAATTTGACAATTTTCTAGGCTAGGCCTGTGTTTAGCCCTTTTGGACCCTTTCCCCTCACTCAATATTTGAAATTCCACTTTCCCTTGTTTCCTAATATCCCTCCCTACTTCCCAAAATTTTCTGAAGAATTTAGAAGCCCCTTATCCCCTTTATTTCACTTAATTTCGACAAATCCCTTGTTCCACACATCGGGATAAGTTTTACTCAAATGATTTTTCTGAGCAAGAAAAAATAAATTTGTAAAACATGAGAGAGGTTTTTGTCCATAATGGGCCAAGGAAGAAAAACATCCTTCACGTTTTACACCGATATCATGGTTTTAGAGAAATATCAAAAATACGGTTGCCTCAGGAGAATTGATGCACCTCTAAAGTGACCTTGGGAAAATTAAGATTTATGCTAGCTTGGCTGGACAAATTCCTTGCTTGATGAGTTAAATAAATAGACACAAAGAGATTTCCAATGAGCTATCATGAGCTCAATTTGGAGTTGATGAAGACCTTCAAAAGTTGACTGCAACAACACTCTGCCTTTAGGTAGCCTCATTTTGCACATTTTGACCAGTATTGGGAGATTTGACTTTTGACAGGGAAAATGAACTCCAAATTGAAAAATGCAAGTTGTGTTTAAAAGTAGACCCAATGGGCTTTCTAATGAGCTATTTCCCATGCAACTTGGACACCAGGAAGGCCTCCAAAGCTTGATCTAAAAATGGAACTACGCACAAAATCGGTGGCGCTACGCATAGAAATTTTTAACACGAGCTTTTCCAACAGGTGCGTAGCGCCACTAGTGCTACGCTTTTGATGGAGGCATTTTCTTGCAAAATGGCTTAAATATTTGGAATGAGCATGAAAAAATATGCATGCTCAGAAATGGCTGAGAATTTTGGACAAGTTTTATGTCTCCAAAAGGGCAAAAAACACCCCAAAAATGCCCTCTCTGCCACTTTTTTACCACACAGGAAGCAGTCTTGGGACAATGCAATTTTGGAGGGGAAAATGGACTCCAAATGAAAAAATTCAAGTTGTCTCAGAATGTAGACTCAACAAGTTTTCCAATGAGCTATTTTGCACCTGATTTCGACTTCGGGAAGCCTTCCAAAGTTGGCCTAGAAAAAGCACTATGCATAGAATCAACGACACTACGCATATGAGAAAATTTTCCCAATTTTACTCAAAACTCAAAATTTTTGCCTAGTTTTCTATCAGTTTGACTTTTTCTCTCTCATGGTCAAATTCATTATGTAAATTGATGTACTTTGATGTAAAAATGATGAAAATTGACTTAAGGAGGTAGATACATCAGTTATAGGTGGTTTTGAACTAAATGAATCAGTTTCCATAGTTTTAGAGGTAAGTTGTTCCACTGCCTATTGTTAAAATTTCTGTTTTCCCACCCCGGTTTTCAGTTTCTTCTTATTTCTCCCATGTAGTTAAATGCCCTTTCCCATAACCATACATTCAACAAGCTGAAAAAAATAAATTTGCTGAAAACACAAATTCTGGAAATTTTACAGAATGCTGGCAATTGCAGAAATAAAAATCAGCAGTAATAAACAGCCATTAAAACACATTAAAACACTGATATTTTTTGTCAATGTGACGTGGAAAAACCCCCTACAACTCTTGGAGAAAACCAGTTTGAGAGCTCTTCTTTATTTCTGAAAAGTGCTTTTTTACAGCAAGAAAATATTCAGCAAAATTCAGCAAGCAAACTTTTACAACTTATCTCAGCCTTGCTGAAACTCAGCCTTGCTGAAAAACTGCCCTGCTGAAACTTCGCTGTTGTTACTCCACTGCTGAAACTCCGCTGCTGATACTCCGCAGCTCACTGTCCAAAAATTTCCCTTGCTCTCTTGCTCTCCTTCTCTCAATATGCTCATGAAAGAATTGAATCAAATGTGATCTTTTCCTCCTTTTCCTCCCTTAATATAACTCCAAATGACTTTTGGGTGATCCAAGTGACTTTTGGGTGATCCCTAAATCCAATGGCTAAAATAGATTTAGATCAATGGCTGAGATTAAATGCACATTTAAATCTCACTTTCTATTTTTTAATTCAACCACTTTAATAAAGACCCACTTGGTCATTTATTTCTAAAGTCACTTTTAAATAGCACCCTGAAGTCACTTTATCACTTAAAGTCACTTTAGTAACTTTATCACTTAAAGTCACTTTTAAATTAGATTTTAACTTTATAAAAATTATAAAGTCACTTTAGGAGAAAAATTAAAATCTTTTGGACACTTTTCCCTAGGCCAAAGATCAAAGCTTAAGGGAACCACCTGTCCTCCGGTACCAAATTTCAACACTCCCTCTTACCGAGGAAGGTGTTCCTCACCACACCCATCTTGTCTCTGAAGTAAACATGCTTGCCCCTTGGTAAGGCTTTGGTAAGAATGTCTGCTACTTGCTCATCAGTGGAAATATACTCAAGCTTCACAGCTCCCTTCTGAACAGTCTCTGATGAAATGATATCTGATCCCGATATGCTTTGACCTGTCATGAAATACTGGATTCTCCGTGAGTTTAATGCAACTCTGATTATCACAGTAAATCACTGAAGGTCTCAACGGCTGACCAAATAAGCCAAACAACATCTTGCGAAGCCAGATGGCCTCACCACTAGCTAGACTGGCTGCCCCATATACTCTGCTTCCACTGAAATCAGTGCTACTGACTACTGCTTCCAGCTGAACCCAACCCAAAACAACACCTTGAAGTGCTCTTCCTATCAGAAGCACAACCTCCCCAATTAGAATCAGTGTATCCTGCCAATCTCACTCCATCTCCCTGTCTGTAGTCCAGACCATAATCCACTGTCCCCTGCAAGTACCGCAAAATGTGTTTTGCAGCCACCCAGTGAACCTTCCTAGGCTCACACATAAACTGACTCATCGTGTTGACTGCAAAACAGATATCTGGTCTAGTGTTGACCAAATACATCAAGGAACTAATCAGCTGCCTGTACAATGTGGGATCCACCAACTCGGAATCCGAAGCATGAAGCTTCTTCCAGTTGGTGATCATCGGTGTCGACATGGGTCTACAATCCTCCATGTGGAATCTGCTAAGGATGTCCACAATATACTTCCCCTGCCCCAGGAAGAAATGCCCCTCCTCCTGCCACACCTCCAAACCCAAAAAGTAATGCATCAAGCCAATGTCCTTCATCTCAAACTCTGTTGCAAGATCTCTCTTGCAGTGCTCTATGAGTCTCTCTGCACCTGTAATGACCAAGTCATCCACATACAGCACCAGAATGAGAGGCTCCTCACCTATCACAATAAAGTAAAGGTTCGGATCTGCCTCACTCTTTGTGAAACCCATCCCCTGCAAATAAGTATATATCCTGGAGTACCAAGCTCTGGGAGCTTGCTTCAGGCCATAAAGGGCCTTCTTCAGTCTGCACACATGGGACTCCTTCCCATGCACCTCAAAGCCCTGTGGCTGCTCAATGTACACCTCCTGCTGTATGAAGCCATTGAGAAATGCGGTCTTCACATCCATCTGGTGGATCTTCCAACCCATCTCTGCTGCTATCGATATAATGGAGCGAATCGAAGTATATCGAGCCACGGGAGCGAAGGTCTCCTCATAATCAACTCCCTCTACCTGGGAGAACCCTCTAGCCACAAACCTCGCTTTGAATTTCTCAATGCTGCCATCTGCAGCATGCTTTACCTTGTAAAGCCATCTGGAAGTAACCACGAACTTGCCCTCAGGCCTCGGCACCACCTCCCAAACATCATTCTTCATGATAGAAGAATACTCCTCCTGCATGGCCTCTCTCCAGACCTGCTGGCTAGCTGCCTCCTCATAGCTAGAAGGCTCAGAGTCAAGGATGTTGGTAACCATCGCCATATAGCTACAAAATCTCTCAGGTGGTCTACTCTTTCTGACCGGCCTCTTCGGCTCAGCAACAGATGTGGCATCTCTCAAGGTGTCCTGAAGCCACTTGGGCTTCCTCTTCCCTGAGCATGCTTCTCCCATAGGAGAATGAAACTCCTCATCACCATCAGTAGCCTGAACTCCTGACTGTCTGTCTGCTGTCCTCCTGCCTGCACCTGAACCTATAGAAGCTGAG